>JAPDSC010069646.1:0-17707 GCA_026290005.1 Latrodectus geometricus
AGTATTTTAAAATATTCTTTAAAACTTTTCTGACTCTTGATATATTAAAAGTTATCTTTTTTAACTTTTTATGTATTGAAAGTTAATATTAAAGACAATTACTTTTTGGTAATTTATGAATTTAGTAAGTTTTTCTAACTTTAACGTCATTTATGTACTTTTATTCAAAATAGGAATTTAATTTAAATATTATTAATTTGATATTTCGATTGGAAATGATTTTTTAATTCTTTTTTTTAACAGACAGCTACATAAAATACAATAGATTAAAAAACTGCTGCGGAAATAAAAGAAACGTTTCTCATTGTGTCTAGCATAAAAGATAAATACAAATATTTCTTTGAACTAGTTCACGAGATACAAGCAAAGCTATTTTAAGTAATAAAAGATCTTTGTCTTTATACAGGATGCTTTAAATTTCTACATAAAGCAAAAAATGACCAATGGTTATTAAACTGATGACATTAATTTAATAAGAATAATTACAAATATAAATGTGTTATATTTCCATGCTCAGCTTTATTGTTTGGTGATGTTAATATTGTTATGATTAAAAATTTTAGTTTCAACATTGAAATTAATAAAAATAATTGTAAATTTTATAAATTTAATTAAACTTTAAAAACAGTATATTAATGATCCTTGACAATATGATTCTGTGAAAAAAAATCACAAATTTTCTTAGACACAATTTTGCAAATTGATATAAATTTATTATTTATTCATAAATTTATTTTCCAGATGTGTAGCAATTTATCATAAAATGAACATGATGCTATAACCTCTTCAGTTTTTCCAAAAGTACTTGTTTCTACAGAAAATACTTCATTTTTGTTTAGCATTGTACACCAATCAACACCATATGCTAGACTTTCATGGCCTTTATAATGAGCAATAACTTCTAAATTATGGTCTAAAAGGAGAAATTTAAAAAATGAAAAGTATATAAAACATAGATTAAGAACCCATTTATACAAAAATATGAACCATTAGAGGTACAGACCCATGGCTTGCTTATACAAAGTTCCTCAACTTTTATTCTATTAGAGATTCTTAAATTGTAATGTTAAAAACACCTCAAAATCTTACAACTGAAATATATATGTCTCTTTATATTAATAAATACAAAATCAAAAGGTATGGTTTTGCAATGATGAGTAATTAGGTACGTGTTTAATTCAACAAATTTTTAATTATACATACATATTGATCATATAATTATTTATATAATAATTTAATTAAATAAAAATGAAAGTAGAGTCTTTAAATAATTTCTAGCATAATAAGAGAAAAATAAAGTAATTTTAACCGCTCAAATAAAGTTAAGAAAGAATAAAGGTAAAAATTGAAAATAAATAAAAAACATGAGTGAAATAAAATTAAGTAAATCTTAATTCCAAGTACTATGTGCTAAGATAACAATAGTAATAGGGTAGTAAAGAATAATCAAAAATATAAAAATAATATATCTTTTCTAGATATCTATTATCACAACATATACAAATCCGATTTCTGTATCGCTTAGAGAAATCTTTTTTTATTGAAGTAAAATATAAGAATATTCGAAAATTTGAAACTTTATTATTTTAAAATTAAAATGACAGAAGTACAATAGCAAATATGTGTTAGGAATACTTAAGCTGTTGAAGACAAAAAGTAATCTTCATGTAATCAGATACAATGCAGTAGTAAGCTCTGGTGCAGAGCTTTAATTTGACACTACTTGTCCTATAAAGATGGAAAACCCGAAAAATTTCCATAAATTCACCAGAAAGACAAAAAAGGAAAAAAAAAAAAAAAAAAAAAAAACAGAAAAATAGATTAAATTAAATCTGAGTGTTTCCAACCAGAAGAACAGTTTTACTGGTTATGTATCACAGTGAAACAATGTGTAAATATTTTGATATCACACAGTGAATTTTCTAATAACTGGAATCTGTTGCAAGATCACTTTAAGCATTCACTGAACATTTATTTTTCTAGGATTTAAACAGATAGAAACCTGTACTCCTGCATTGCAGCAGAGCATATAGAGAGAATTCAAAAGTATCCCCTCAATAGATTTTAAAAGCATGTAAATTCAATGAAACTGACACATTTATTTTGAAATAAATTGAGTATTCTGAACTAAGTAATCTGCAAATTTAAAATTTATTTAATGAAGCAAGAATATAAAATAATAATCATGCATTTTTTTTTTTTTTTTTTTTTTTTTTTTTTTTTTTTTTTTTGGAAAAAGTAGAGAAAAATACTTGTAAGTGTAAGAAAATTTGAACACAAATACATTTCCTATCCAATACATGTAACATTTTAAACTTCAGAAGATATTAATTTTAAAACAACTCAAGATCTAGAGATAGCTGATCTTTATACTAGAAGAGAATCAGTTGGTATAGCATAAACCACATCACTGATCTACATAGTTTGAAACCATTTCTCATAAATAATGCATGTTTCCCTTATACTGGGTACATAAAATATTACACAATAAATAAAATATTTTAAAATAAATTTTAAAATTTTTATAAGGAAATAATATTTACATATGTATATAGTCTAAATTCAAATTAGTTAAAATAATTGAGTCTTACTGTAATGCTTAGAGTAAAAAACTTACAACATATTTTGCATATTTTTCCAACTTAGTATTCTTAGAATTGATTTCTTCAATTTGTATAATTTTGAAACACATAACTACTTAGCACTAATGCATTTTTCATACTTTTAAGATGGAGAACTTAAGACTTGTGGTAATTCTACAAATACAACTAGTGATTGTTTAAAAAATAAGGTAAATGAATGGTACATGATATTTAGCAACTTGCTGTGTTTGAGTTTTGTAAAGCTTTTAACACAGAATTATAAATATTTTGAGTTGTTAAAACAGAAATAAATAAGCTACAAATTCATATTTTAATTAATTTCAAATTTATAATTAATATTTGTTTAATAATTTACCTTTTATAGAAAGAATATGAAATCCATTATGCATTGAAGCTGATATCAAGCAATTGGGATCATAAGGATGCCACTTTAACCTCCAAATACCACCGCCCAGTACGGTTTCAGAAACAGGGGACTTCATATATCTTGTGTCCCAAAGAAATACATTTTCATCATAACTGTAAATTAAATAATTGTTATTAATAATATTTATACCAAAAAAATTTTTCTTCAAATAATACTAATAAGGAAAACATTTTAATTTTCATCACATGCTTAACAGATATTTATGGTAAAAATTCATTTTGTTAGTATAAAATAAAAATAACTTTCCTTTCCACTTATGAAACACACAATTTATTTTACAAAATGTAAAGGAATAAACACATTAATAAATAATTTAACAATATTTTCACCAACAATTAACAAAATGTTTACTAAAATAAATTCTAAAATTTTATACCTAATTAAGGGAAAGTTATAAGTACACATTAGAGTATATTAATGGGTTTTTTTATTTTGCAACAAAATTTTAATTCTTCATAAAATAATTTGTAAATCAAATGAAAACTTAAATAACAAAAAAAAGACTATTAAAAGGAAAAAATTATATAATTAATTAATTCAATATCAATTAAATTTGTTCAAAGTGAGAATAAATTTTAAAAAAATGCTCATGATTTTGAGATTCCATACTCTTTTAGATTAGATTTATATATATATATATATATATATATATATATATATATATATATAGGGGATATGTTAATAAAAAAAACTTTTATTTATTTATGAGATTCTTAGTATTATTTTTTTAAGAAAAATTTTACATGAATATTTTTATGATAAGGCATTTGGTAAATCTTTTTCCTTATAGTTAATATATATACTTTAAATATACAAGAAATAAAATTTACAATGTGCACGTGAACGAAAATTGTAACCTATTCTGATAACAAGTACAAAAATTTACCAAAATCTAATAATACCAAAATTTTATGAATTTGTTTTGTATCTATTTTGTTTGATATAAAAATGCACATGCAACCAATATTAATCAAGAATTAAATTACACTAGCATTTCATTTGAAATATTTATTACTTTTAGGAATTAATAAAATATTACATTATAAATCTTACCTCCCAGTTACTAAAAGATTATCATTTTGCTTGCTTTTTGACATAGCTGTTACACCCATGGAATGTCTATAAAATTGATATTATTATTTATTTCCATATAATGTACTACACTCATTACTATTCAATAGTTTCTTTAAATAATCTATGAATCAAAATGTTTATTAATATATAATTGATAAAAAAAGTGCTTTAAATGGCAGTCCTACATATAGATATAGATATTTTAATATAGTTTACATTTATGATTAATAAAATGTGAACTAAAAACTACAACTTTTATGAAAGTATCTTAATTTCAATAAAAATACAGTTATTTATATATAATCACTACTGTATAATCTAATATAAATAAAAATAATGCATTTAGAAATCAATTAGAACGCATACCTTTTATTTATGAAAACAGAAGATTGAGTACATCGCATATCCCAACATTTAAAACAACTATCATCACCACCTTATACATAAAGAAACATATTTTAATAAATAAAAAATTAATCCACAGTATTAAAATTACAATTTACTAGTAAAATTATTAATAAAACCTGAATAGATAAGATGTGGTTTGCTGTAATTAAATGCAGTAACCCAGCATTCAAAATTATGTGCCTTCCAACTATTTAGCAAACATAACCCTGTATGCTTCATTTCAAAGTAGTTCAAGCAGCCTAAAGTATCTGATGCTACCAATTTCATAGACCTAAATAAAAAAAATATATAATTTTATACATTTCAATTAAATCCAATATGAAATAAAATGTGTTATACTTAAAAAAAACCTAAAGAAATGATGCTTATAAAGTTATATAAACCTACAATGCAAGATATACACTAATATTTTAAATTTAAATATGTCTATGCATTAAATCATTTATAATTCATTTAACATTTAAATATTAAGTAAAACATTAGCAGATGCTGATAAGGAGATCAATGCAGCTTGTCCATAAGAAAAGAAAAGTTGACTATTATTAAGACAAGCAATAACTTTTCTAACAAATTTTATTTGTTTTTCATAAATTTTAAAAATTTCAAAAATCAAAGAACACTAAAATTTAAATAGAGTTACAGGAGTTTTTTAAGATTTTAATTACCGTATTTTCCTGTATATAATCCGTGGGTTATGTGTTAAGAAAATTCCGAATTTCTTTGTGCATAATATAAGCTGCCGCAGATAATCTGATAAAAAAACATTCTCTACCAGAAAAGTTTACAAGAAAGTTTTGAAAGAAATACTATTTATGTTTCATAAAATAAATAACAGGTGGTACCAAGACACACCTCAGTTATTTAAGCTATAATCGGCTTTGTTCAATTACGTTCAAAAATGAATTCCGTTCCTTGTAAAGATATTACAGTTATAAATTCGCTAACATCATTTTGCAATTTGCCATGATGTAAGCTGTTTCGTTTTAAAATATTCGGAACAACTTTGATATACCCCCTCCCTCACAAATTAAGCGCCAATCTTAAAAAAAAAAACCTACAGACTTTTTAGGGTTGTTGTTTCTTATTTTGGTGTTGCCAATTTAAGTTTTTTCAGCTTTTAGGTTTTTGCTGTTGTCAAATTTAGTATTTTCTTTTATTTTGTACCATTTCTTTGAGTTTTTTATGTTATTAATTATTTGTATTTAGTGAGAATCCATCTTAGCGAAAAAAAAGGCGCCAAAAACAGGTATTTTGCTTGGCGAGAAAAAAAGTCGCAAAATTTCCAATTTTGGGGGTGAGGGATCAAAGTAGTTCCAAATATTCAAATTCGTATATCGTCATATGGAAGCAAAAACTTTTTCAAGTTACACAGCAGATTTTAAATTAAAAGCTATAGAGAAACAAATAAAAAAAAAATGGCGACAAACGTGTTAATGTGAAGTGAAAAACAAAGCATGCACGGTATAAAAGAAAAAAGTATATAATACGCAGTTTGTAAATAATCCAACTTTACAGAAGCGACAGAATGCAAGGCCTCAGTGGCGGGGTAGCAATTCTGGTTAAAAAATCTATCTCTTCTACTCTTCACTCAACATATAGTGAGACGGGCACAGAAGCTATTTCTATAATTATTAGTCTAGATAACATTGATCTAAAAATTATTTCCATCTATAATTCACCAAGCAAAAGTCTTCCTATTAACTTATTCCAAGAAATACTTAAAGACAACTATCCAACAATTATTGCTGGAGATTTTAATTCAAAAAACATAGCCTGGGGTTGTAACTATACTAACACAAATGGCCAAATCCTAAATAATATTATTATTTACAATAAATTAAATATTTATGCTCCAAATTCTCCCACTCACTTTCCAAACTTTGCCGCACAGAGACCTGATATTTTGGACATTTTTATTACTAACTACAGCATCCACCTTGCGGTTGATGTCCTGCCAGCACTTAGCTCTGACCACATCCCTGTTATTGCTGTGGCGGGATTCGAACCTCCAACCCTCACAAATGAAATTGCTAAAACTGACTGGAACCTCTTCCATAATATCCTACTTACTAAAAACAGTACCTACGAAGAAAGTAACTCTAAAGAAGTCATTAATAATCTTATTTATAAATTTACTAATGATCTTCAATCTGCTTACAGTGATTCTACCATTAAAACTAAGTTTTTCAACAACTATCTTCAACTTCCTACTAGCATCAAAAACATTATTAAAAGGAGAAATAAAATCAGAAAAGAATTCCAAAGAACTCTTAATCCTCAACTTAAAAGACAGATGAATGAACTTAATAGGGAAATCAAGAAAAAATGCCTTGAACATAAACAAACAACCTGGGAAGATAAAATCTCTTCTTTAAATAATCAAGATAACTCCTTATGGAATATGACTAAAATTCTGAAGAAAGACCGCAACACTAATAAAGCTATACTTACTCAGCATGGATTTATCTTCTCAGATCAAGAAAAAGCTGAAGTATTTGCTAATGTTATGGAAAATCAGTTCCAGAATAATACATTCCCAAGTGATCCAAACTTTACTGCTCAAATTATTCAACAAAATGAAGAACATTTTGCGAACGTGGAAACTATCCCTATTGAAAATACCAGTCTTGTTGAAATTACAAATATCATAGCTAAACTGAAAAACAGAAAAGCTCCAGGTCATGATAAAATTTCTAATACTATGATAAAAAACTGCCTATGAAATATTTAGTTTACCTAACGAAACTCTTCAATTCTTGCCTTAATCAAAATTACTTCCCAGACTTATGGAAAGAAGCACAAATTGTACTCTTTCCTAAACCGAAAAAAGATCCAACAAACCCGGAAAATCATCGCCCGATCAGTCTTTTATCCACCCTTTCAAAAATTTTTGAAAGAATCCTGTATAATAGATTCAAACAATACTTATCACTTATTCCAATTGAACAATTCGGCTTTAGACAAGAACTCTCTACAACCAAGCAGTTAATCAGACTCTTTGAATTTATTGGCAAGGGATTCAGACTTAAAGAACAATCAGCATTTCTTATGCTTGATGTGGCAAAAGCTTTTGACAGATTATGGCATCAAGGACTCATATACAAGTTACATCAAATTGGAATACCAAACAACCTCACTCAAATTATCAACAACTACCTCAGTAATAGGAAATTCCACATCAAGCATAATAATTG
Organism: Latrodectus geometricus; assembly: GCA_026290005.1. Lineage (NCBI taxonomy): Eukaryota > Metazoa > Arthropoda > Arachnida > Araneae > Theridiidae > Latrodectus > Latrodectus geometricus. The sequence goes on from JAPDSC010069646.1 coordinate 7,707, forward strand.
CATCTCAACCACCAGGAGTATTCTAGCTGGCGTCCCACAGGGCAGTATCCTCGGTCCTATGCTATATCTGTTTTATACATATGACTTTCCGATTAATGATGACATTCATAGCATAACTGCCTTCTACGCAGATGACACTGGCATAGTAGAAAGATCAAAAAATCCGAATCTTGCCATTCAGAAACTTCAAAATAAAATTAGTGACATTGAAGAGTGGTGCACTAAATGGAAAGTTGCCATAAATGTGTCAAAATCAAAATTACTTATAATCAAAAGTAAAAGTCGTAAACATCCCAATACCAATAAACTTCATATTTTTGGGCAAGATATTGAAACGGTCAAAAAAGCAAACTACTTAGGAATAAATATCAACAGCCAATTTACTTGGACGCATCACATCAAAACAAAAATTTCTGCGGCATGGTACACCTACCATAGACTACGAACCTTACTTGGAAGATTCTCCAAACTGACATTAAAAATGAAACGTCTACTTTATATCTCAGTTATCAGGCCGATTGTCACTTACGGATCTCCTGCTTGGTGTTCGTACTCTCAAGTTGATGCAAAAATTTTAAACACTAGGCAAAATAAAATGCTCACATACATTGTAAATGCTCCTTACTATATCAGGAATAGAAATATCAGAAATGATCTTAAACTTGACAACCTCACTGAGCATATTTCAAAACTAAATACAAACTTCTTTAAGCAAGCGATCAAGTGCAGAGCAGGGAACATTAGTTCTCTATTCGAAGCAGAAAATCTACCAGGGGATAATCAAATCAGACCAATTGCTGCATTCTTAACATCTGATGCAATTCTTTCCAAGGCTTTTGCCTAAATTTTAAACACCAATTCTCCTTATAACATCAAGTCTCCTAATTTCGATTTTATTATCTCAGATGAATGTGTAGATGCCCTTGGGCAGGCACACAGCTACTAAAAACTAAAAAGAAAAAAATCCAATTTTTTTCATTTAAATATTAACGAAGCAAATATATACTTTTTTAAATATGTGTAACATCGTTTTATAAATTATTAGAAGCTAAATATTGATAAGTTTTACAAGACTCTTCTCGAAATTATCGCTATTGATCGATCCCGTGATCTTAAGTTTATCGCACATTGCGATGAGGTGGATCTAGACTGATATTTTTCATAATAAATGCCTTTTTTTCTATACAATTTATGAAATTTTTAATCATACTGTGCATTTTTTTATTTTATGTAACACTCATATTATCAGCAGAACATAATTTAGACTATTTGCCGAAAAAAATTGACGCGGATTATGCGACGCTTTTTTTCCTTTCACTCGAATAAAAGGTCGTGCGGATAATACGTCACTACGATTATATACAGGAAAATACGGGAATTAATAACTAAACCAATCTATAAAATGTTTAAATTAATTAATGTAATGGAGAAAAAATTAATTCCAGTAATGGAGAAAAATCATACATAACTGAACAAGGGATTAATCATTAGTTAAATCAGGGGTCGCCAAAGTCGTCTATATAGACCCCTAGGGGCCTATTTAACAATAGTAGGGGTCTATCTGACCCAAGGGGTCGAATGGGGGTCTATTGGGACTCGAAGGAAAAACAGTTCTTAATACGCAAATCACACATATCTAACTGCGTACGTAAAAATTAAAAATATTTTTATAATTGACTTAATATTATATTCTTAATAGAAATTAAAATAATAAATCAGAAAACAATCATTTTGTCAGAAAACAATCGCTTATGCTGCGCTTTGTTGATTTGGAAAACATCGAATCTCTGATTAGATTATTGCGCCATTTTCGGCGCAAATTGATAACGTGGACTTCAACATACAAGATGAGCTTCCTGAACTATTTTCCGATCTTGAAACAAAAACGCTTATTAAAAATTTGACAATACATAAATTTTGGACTAATATAAATATAAAGCAAAAATATGTGAAACTTTACGAAATGGCTCAGCCATTTATGCTGGCGTTTCCAAGTTCGTATATGGTTGAAGCCGGTTTCAGTAACGTTAATTCAATTTTAACTAAAAACAGAAATAAATTAAATATGGAGCTTCGAGGGGATTTACTGTTAAAATTCACTTATTTCGAACCCAATATGGCGAACCTTGCCAAGAAACACCTTGCACACTCAACTCATTAAGAAGTAAAAAAAAATCTGTAGCTACTTTACTTACTGTTTCTGATTTATTAAATATTTAGACTAATATGTATTATTATTTTAATTACCTGAAAATTACCTTTGTGTGGGGTCTATGGAGATTTCGAAAAATTATATAGGGAGCGATGATCAAAAAAGTTTGGCGACCCTTGAGTTAAATGGTTAAATATATTCCACATAAAAATATGCTCAGCCCAGTAGAACATTGAATCATCAAGGTAATATACTTTAATCCTATATACTGATGGTTTGAAGACCGAGTAAAGAGAGAGACAGTTAAGCTGTAAACTATCTTTTGATTATTTTCTTCTGAGTACATCAACTTATGGTACTTCATGCACAGATAAAAATATAAGTATATTATATATCAAAGATATAGTATTTTATAAATCAAGTAATTATATCATATATTAATATAATGTGGTTTAATTATGTTCTTATTTCAAAGAACTTGATATAGTTCTTTTATAAAATTTATATTTACGTCAATAAGAAGAAGTAGGTCTAAGGTTTGGTAGGTTTGTAGCCACTGGGCCATTTATCTTGATTTTATAGTGAAATTGATTTGAGCCTAAAATTAATCTGCATAACAAATAGACAGTTCTAGCACGCACAAATAAATTTTATACAATAACTTTAACTCAAGGAATAGTAAGTACTCCCAAGGGATTGTACAATACATGGCAATGAATATTTGTAATAAAAAATTAGAAAGATTCAATTTCTTGATTTATATATTTAAACGAAAAGAATAATTTACAGAAACAAAATATTTATATGAATACAATTATTTACATACAAACATTAAGAAAACAAAATTCTTGATTAATACAGTTATACATGATAAAACAATCAAATTTATTTAATTGTTTGTTTGAGATTTTCTTAATAAATTTTATTAATTATACACATATAAATTATATATGTCAAAAAACATATATATACATACATAACAACATTTTTTTTATATATAAATATATATAGAAGTTAAGAAGGAGAAAGAACTATCTACAAAGTGTGTGATTAAGAAAAAGATTATGACAGTAGTAAAAGGAATGTAATAAGTGAGGGACTAAGTAAGTTTACATCAATAAGATTAATTACAAGAAAAATAATTTCCTAAAGTTAAACATTGTTTTACTCATGGCTTTTTATGCAAACACATTGTTACTCTTACAACTTTCTCCAGAAACTATGCAAGAAATACATTCTATTCTTGAATATTGTATTGCCATGAAAACATTCATGGCAATACATGAAAGAAAATTTCTATAAAAAAGACTTTTTCTACAAAAATTTAATAAAAGTTTGTGTAAAAGATAAAAATGGATAAAAATTTAAAAAATCTATTGCACGTCAACAAGCAAACAAATTTCTATGTAGCTTAAGCCAAATTAAATCTGATAAATTTAAATTTGATCTGTTAAAAATACTAAGTGTAAATAATTCAAGTTAGAACAAATAATTAAAATATGATGTACTGTATATGGTACATTACATATGTCACAAATTGGAGCACTATGAGACAAGAATAAATGCTTATTTGTAAATTGAGTATGTCCAGTGGGAAGGCATGTAAGTTTTACATCTACTTTTCACATAGGAACAACGAGAAATGGAAGAATGCGAGGAGATACATTATATAATTTGTTATTTGTCTGCAAATCCCAAGTTTTCTACAAGTGAGAAAAAATTAAGTCTTTGACAATTTGTTTAATGTCAAAAAATGTTAATGCTTTATGTAAAAAGTGAGCGACATTTTTAGCAGCATTATCTCCAAGCTCATTCCTAGCAATGCCAACATGACTAGGAACCCAACAAAACACAACATCAAATCCTTTATTTTTTAATATATTTAAAATATCTAATATTTCCACAATAACTGGATGACATTTGTCGTTAAAATAGTCTAATTGCATGATCACACTTATGGTATCTGTATAGATACAGTATTTTCGATGAGAGTTGGATTGCATTAGTTCTAGAGCACGTAAAACTGCAACAGCTTCGGCTGCATAAACAGAACATGGTGTATTAAATTTATATTTGTAAAATGTACTTCCAATAACAATATGACAACCAATATGATTACTTGATTTTGGGTCATCAAAGTAAACAGGAATGTAGGAGGAAAATTGATAGTGAATGTATGAGAACATTTGTTGCAAAATAAGAAAACTGTTGCTGATTTACTGTATCCAGCAAAGGGATTGATTATATTAACAATAGTGGTGTTTCAAAGTAGAAATTTTATAGAATCTGTACTTTGGATTTGTAAATAAGGGTACTCAGATGAAAACAGAAAGGAGTTTGGGCATTCATAAATCCTCTCTTGAGAGGAGCAGACAATCATAGATCTCAAAGGGTGTTGTTATACTGACAACATTTTAAAATAATAATTTAGAGATAATTGCTTACATCTCAGATCATGAGGCGATTGGTTACAAATCTCATAAAGGCTCTGAACAGGAGAAGTTTGGATTGCTTCAGAACAGATTCGCAAAGCTGAGTGATATACAAGGTCTAATTTACATAATACACATGACCTTGCTGATCCATAAATTGCACTACCGTAGTCAATGCAGGATAAAATAACCGATTAATATACATGGAGTAAAGCTGTATGATCCAAGAGGTATGAGAGAGTACTTTGAGAATCTTTAGTGACTTTTCACACCTCTAACGCAAATCTAAGATATGTGGTGGAAAAGTCAACTTTTTAACAAACACTAGCCCAAGAAATGATACTTGATTAACCACAGGGATAATTGTGCCTGATATCTTAATTTCTGAATCGGGATGAAGTCCAGTTTTTCTGCAAAAATGGATACATTTACTTTTGGAACATGATAAAGTGTGCCCATTATCATTACACCAAGTAACAACACTATTGACTGTAGTTTGTAATTACTGTTAAATAAATCGCATATTGGAACCTTGGCAAGAGATTAGAAGATCATTAACATACAATGTTCCATGAATTGAAAGTTGCAATACATGAAGAATATTGCTGATGCAAATATTAAAAATAGTAACCCTTAAGACACTTCCTTAAGGAACCCCTTCAGATTGGATAAACGGTTTCGATAAAACTGATCCTTTACGGACATTAAAAATATGAAAATTTAAAAAATTCTAAATAAAAATTAGTAAATTTCCTCTGAAGTTAAAATTAAATGAAGTGCGAAGAACTCCATAAAGCCATGTCCTATCATAGGCCTTTTTTATATCAAAAAAGATAGACACTAAATGATGTTTCTGCACAAAGGCATTCCTAATTTGTGTTTCTAGGTATGCAATATTATCAAGAGTGTATCTAACTTTCCTGAATCCACTCTGATAAAGTGATACGTACTGATTGTTTCAAAGTACATAAACAAGACAGGCTTCGCTCAAAAGTTTTAGCGAGGCAACTTGTGAGAGCAATTGGATGGTAGTTTTGAGAATCATTTGGATCTTTCCCTGGTTTCAATATTGGAATAACTATCGCTTTGCTCAAGAGAATTCGGTAAACATTCATTCCATATTCCATTGAATAGAACAAGAATGTTTTTAAAAGAATCATGGATAAGATGACAAAGCCTCTTATAAGAAACACCATTTAGTCCTGCACGAGTATTTTTAGTTTGGGACAGTGTTCTCTGCAGTTCTAACACAGAGAAATTGCTATTATATGGGTGTATCACTTCATCATGAAACTTTATAGGTTTCTTTTCAGATTGCTCTTTAATCTGAGAAATTGAGTATCATATGAAGTTGGACTAGATACTTTTGCAAAAGTTTCACCTAAAAGATTGACAATATCATATGGAGAAGAGTAAGTGACAGCTCCTCTTTGTAATATTGGGATAGAGAAATATTGATATAAACCACTAGATGCTTTAACTTTCTTCCACAACTGTTTGTGGAAGTTGATGATGTGATGGAGGAGACATAACTTATCCAAAATTCTTTTTGATTATTTCTTCATACTCAACGAGCTAAAGCGTTAGATATTTTAAAGCTACAAGGTTTTCTATAGTGAAACTCCTACGAAAAATAGACCACAACTTTTTCTGTTTCTTGAATGACACCTGATACTCATTGTTCCTCCATAGTTAATGATGTTTGCGTGGAACTGAGCAGCGCTTGATCATGATTTTGGCTGCATCTAGAAGGACATCAGTAACTTTTTGCACAGCATCATCAATATCCTCACTTTGGACCATGCTGTCAGTAATCACAGTTAATTTGGTAAAGTGTGGCCAATCTACACGATAATAAGAATAAGAATGGAAGACTTGTTGTCTACTAATACCAGTTTGAGTTACAATTAAAAGAAAATCATTATTATATAAATCATTTTCAACTCTAAAATTTAATAAAAATAGAAGCACTGGTGAACAAATAGCCAAATCTAATGAATGGAAAGTTCTGGAGGGCCGGTGGAAATAAGTTATTTCTGCGGCAAATAGTGTTATTCAAAATGAACTGTTCAGTTATGCAACCACGAAAGTTTGTAGTATCACTACCCTATAAGGTGCTATGCCCATTAAAATCACCAAGTAGTACAAAGGGTATAGGTAACTGATCCAATAAATTGTTCAAATCACTTTCATGAATAACAGTCAGGGAGGCAAGTAAAGGCTACAAATAGTAATGAGAGATGTTGTATGTACACGTACTGAAACAGCTTGTAGTGATGTGTTAAGGGGCTGAACAGAACTAGGGAAGCTACAAGACACAAGGATGCATACACCTCCAGATACTGCATCAGGAGTAAAATCTTTTCTCATACAATTATAGCAATGCAATTTAAAACAACACTGAGGTTTCAAGAATGTTTCCTGAATGGCAAAACACACTGGATTATACATATTAATAATGGTTTTGATATCTTCTATATGAGTGCGAAGACCTTGACAGTTCCAAGATAAGAAGGATACCATCAAGTAAAATTGCATGTACCGGCTTTGGAACAAGCCATCTGGGATTCAGACAAATCTTCACTTTGAAGTGTTTCATTTTCTGAAGGATCTAACTTCACTGCACCTTTTTAGAAGAAGTTGAAGGGGCCCATAAGTTACCTTTTACTTATAAAAGGTGACTTATGGGGCCTCTTTCCTTGCATGCTTTAATTTTTGGGATTTTTAGGATTTTGATTTAGCAAAAGACTTTGGAGAAAAATATTTAAGAATGGGTGAGACATTTGTATTAAAATTATTTGAGGATAATTTTGAAATTGGCAGATTTAACCAATCTGTTTGGGTACTACAGGATTTCATAAATTTTTCCACAGCTTGTGAATAACTAATACCTTGTTAAGAGGTACGAGATGACAATGCATGCCTTGCTACAGGGTAAGATAAGTTTTGTTTTATTTTTAGTTGTTATTTCCTTTTCTAATATCCATGTTGGCAACAATCAGGAGTAAGAGGGATGTTCACCACTGCAGTTGACTTATTTTTTCTGGTAATTGACATGTATTGCTGTCATGTCCAATGGAAGCACATCTAGCACAAGTTAAGGGTCCCTTACAAATAGTTTTCCCATGTCTAAAGCATTAACAATTAAAGCAATGCAAAGGATTTGGGATATATGGTGGAACACTACAATTTAGGTAACAAGCTTTAATAGACTGAAGTAGTGTAGGAGTTGCAAATGCGAGAATGGAATGTTTAGTTTTCATAATTGTGTCCTTTGTCCTAACAGTAACGCGTTGTTCTTGACATACTTTTTAGTCAATAAGATTATTTAGAATTTCCTACTCTAAAACATTGAACAAATCATCAGCTGAAATCACTCCATGTGTAGAATTTAACCTAGTATGGGCAGACACTATAACATCAATGTTACTAAGAAATTTCAGTTTTAGAGTGGTTTTGGCCTGTTTAACTGATAAAACTTCTATCAAGAGATCACCGGATTTCACCTTGCAAACATTTTTGATATTTCCAACTGTAGCAATAAGACTTTTATTAATTAAAAAAGGAGAAACGTTTTAAAAATTGCCCTCTGTTCTTTTAATGACAAAATATTTCTGCTCACATATCATTTATTGCTCCATAAGGTGTAAAAAATTAGAAGAACATTCCATAAAAATGTTGGATTAATTCTGGGCCCAACTGCACCACCTACCACAGACCCCAACAAAGGTATGAAGGTTGGTTGGGTTTTGTGGCACAAGGTCCAAAAAGGACAAGCTGCGCCAAATTAAATTTTAAAGAGAATTTAGAAATTATATATAAAACCTAGACCACAGGAATGAAGGATAACTGCAACAGTGCTAGCCAAGCTTCTTCTTTTTCTTTAGCTTGTCAGATATGTGGCACCTCTGCATTGTTGCATTTTGTACCATGCTCCAAGCCCAATTTTTTTTCCTAGTTCCATTGTCTTGAATCACCTACTTTGTTTATAAAGTCTGATAGGCCCTAAATGGAGTTTAGGTGTAACTCTTTAGGATATGGATTACCTAGAGTAGTGAATCTTGTAAGGGCAAGAGCATCACACTCATATAGGATAAGCCAAGCTTTATATGCTTTTAATACTCCTCTGAAGTGACCTCCATTCGTTATGGAGTCACTCAGAAGATATATGATCGCTTGGTCCATTTAAGCCAATTTATGAGTGGTGGACTGCAACACACCTCTCATTTACTTGAAGCAGAGGCCAAAGGAATGCGTTGGTCGCTCGGAGCCTCAATTACCAGGACCCTTCTTTCCAGAGACATGGGTCTCCATGCACGGCAAATACATGGGTGATTTAGTCCCCAGGAGAAGCTAATAGCAACAAGGCAGCAATAGCTGCTCAAGGGGAGCCCTTAACCTTTTAGGAGACAACAACAACCAGGGAGAAAGAAAGAAAAAGCAAAGAAGAATAGGAAAAGGAAAAAGAGAAGAGGACAGATGACTGGGGTACCTCGGGATTGTGACACCTGTGTTTACTTTACCTTAGTGGGGTAAGTAACTCAAAGGGGAGAAAGTAAACCCTTTGTGGGGAAAATAATTTATATACTCAACAAACAAAAATACTATAAATTAAGAATGCATGCAATTAATTACAGAATTATATAAATAATTAGACTAAAGCAATTTTCTGAAGAAAACTTAATGAAGGTGTAAAAATAGGTGGGTATCATCAAATAAGTGAATGCTATATTGTGACAAAAGAATTTTATAATCAAACCCGGGACAGAAATTCAGGTGGACTAATTCCATGTCTTTACATGGAATTAGTGGAGAAGCAACTGAAATTTTAGAAATCCAATACCAAAGAAAGTAGCTAAAAGGATATTCGTATATAAATAAACTGTATGACTGTAACTGTAAAGCAAGGGAAGCTGTTGAATTGTTGATAATGAAGAATTAGGTGATATTTTTAAAAACTTTTATGATAAAACAAAATCGTAAAAAAAAGTTTTCATTTGGACTAAAATTTGGATGATTCAACAATAAAACAAATAAGAGTGGATTTCATTTCAAAAGTATACATGTCTTTTGTAATCGTACAGATTTTATTTATTGAAACTTAATTAAAAAAATGTATATTAAGAATAAGATAAAAATGCATTTTTTGTTAAAAATATGTAGTTTCCTGGAACATAATATTATAGATATATCTCCTCATAATAATAATTCTTATTTTTAGACAGTAAAAGTATATTTCACTACTTTAAAATCACTTCTATAATTAATATGTCAAAAAAAATCGGCATTTTCTATTATTTTGTGTATAAAGTATCTAAGATCACAAAAGTCAATCTTTTCAGTAAAATCTTCATATAATTTATGAATCTTATGATCATTTATATATATATATATATATATATATATATATATATATA
>JAPDSC010069646.1:17807-83922 GCA_026290005.1 Latrodectus geometricus
TTAATATATATATATATATATATATATATATATATATATATATATATTTAAATAACAATATAAATATAATTAAGTTTTATATTACTAAATGCATTTCATTGACATTATAAATTTATTGGTTTATACTTTTATTTTATTTGATGAATAGGTAATATAATACAAAATGTAAGAATGTAAGATGAAAATAAGTTTTACAAAAAGAAATAAAGACAAATTTTAAAAAATATCAAATAGTTTAATGAGATAAAGATTATTGGTACAAATTGATTGGTACATATTGACAAGAGAAAATAAAAACAATAGATAGTTTATAAAGGGAGAATTAAATGATTGGTTCAAGGATGGAGCAATCAGGTGATAAGTTTTGGAAAACCATGGGGGAAGGGGAATTGATCACATACAAAAGGGAATGATTTTGTAATTTATATAATATCTTAAATAAAAAATAATATAAAATATAATTACACATTGGTTTTTAAAAGTTATAGTTAATTGCAATACTTACTCATTAGTCTCATAAGACCAATCCAAAGATAAAATCATGTTTTGAGTATTTTCAGCACAATTTTGGAAATTTAATGGTGACAAGCAAACAGAGTTGTTTTCTTTTAATAATTCAAACAATAAGATTTTTCCATCACTGCATGCAACAGCAAGAACAGGATTATCAGTTAAATAAGGACACCACTTCATATCAAGAACACCACTACAGTAAAATGTAGAGCTTTTGTCAACCTTAATTTTATTTTTAGAATCAACAAAAAGCTTGTATATTGTAACACTTCCTTTGCGAATTTGGAAATCATTTGATTTATCTTCATTCTAAAAATTAAAACATAAATGTTAAATCATTATTTAAAATTGATTAAGTTTGGAGAGAAATATTAATAGAAAATTGGGTTTTCTTCAAGTTGATTATTGAATTTTGAGGAAATGAATAAATTTTAGATAGAATATTTACATTTTGCGATAATTTATTTGGTGTAAATATATTAAAATTTATTTAACATACAATAATAATAATAGAAATTAATTTCACTTAATATAAAATGATGAAAAAAGTCTTCCTTTAAATTCAAACTTTAAGTAAACAAGTAAAATTCAAGGCCTTGAAAACTCTTAATTTTATAAAATATTATTTCCCTTCATATTACCCAACCAAACACATTTTTAATTTTGTAACTATGTAAATAGGTTATTCTATTGAAATATTACTTTAGTTTTAATACATAAGTAGTTGGCTTTCATAAAAAGTTTACATAACATGAATTAACTAATATTTGAATACTTTTTAAATTAATGTGAAATACAAAGAAAGATAAAAGATAGGAAGAATATAGAACTGGAATAAACAAGAAAATCATAAAAATATAAATTACTTTTAAAAATAAAATATTTTTGGAACCATATAAAAAACTTATTATGGAGTGGCAATTCAAACAGCAAACACGACATAAATGCACATATTTTTTAATGATAGATTCCCTCAAACTGTACAATTACCTACAATACATAATCAAATTGATTGTTTCATTCCTTGGTTTACACTCAAATAACAACATATCCTCCCAATACAATTAAATCATAATCGTCCTACAATAAAATTCTACTATTAGAATTCTTAACAGTAAATCATTTTCCTGGGTCCAAAATTTTTAACACACCATATTGCGGTAAGAAAGTAATTTCTCATCATTAGTTATCTCTTCTTCCAAAAAAGGAAAATTTTTTATGTATTAAGAGCATGTTCCAGATGTTTATTCACAACATCAAATGAAATTTGAATTCATGAGGAAACCTAACATCAAACATGCTTATGCAATTCAATTTCCTTAGATTGTTGTGAATACTTTGGCTGTTCTTCAATGTCTCTGCAATTTCTTGTCATGCAATGTGAGTTTACTAAATCAATGTTTTTATTTTGTCACCATCAATCTGAATAAACTTTCCAGATTGAGGAGCATTTTTTAAATCAAAATAATCAGATCAGAATTTCTTGAACTTGTTTGAGAATTGATCTTGTGTCATCAATATAAACTTTACACATCCTTGATAAATAATACACATTTGATAAATTGATAAATACACTTGATAAGCTTGATACACATTTTTGCCTTAATGGAAATAAAGCAGCAAAATTGAAGTGTTTGATTTTCTATATTCAATGTGTTCAGGTCTCCAAAATTCAACAAAATCAATGAATTTGTTTCTTACATGAAAATTAAATTGTTACTTAATCAATGATGTACAACTACTACCACAAATGCTTACAGTATTTCAGAGACTGCACTACTGCCATCTGATGAAATATATATATATATATATATATATATATATATATATATATATATATATATATATATATATACTTCTTTATTCAACCAAATAAAAGATTAACTTAATTGATAAAACCACTAAAACTTCTTAAAATACTTTTTTATACCTGCTGAAACTTGTCAAAACTAAAGAAATGATTTCAAATCTATGCTCATAGAACACAAAACAGACAAAATTATTAAAAAGGCAGTTTGCTTAAAATTACAAAATTTTAAATAGGACATATAATTTGGAAATAACTGTAACTTATATAATATAGAAGATAGAATTCAAACTATATTTACTATGAATGTCAAAATTAATTTTAATTTGATGTTTAGAATTTTAACTAGGAAAAAACTTAAAACATAATTTGTTTATGTTAGTGAACTAAAAAAGCATCATTCATTAAATTATCATCTATACAAAAATATATGATTAATTTTTATATAATAACTAAAGGTTAATTAGATTAAAAATAAATTAGTAATTTATTATTACAATAAAGATTCTGACAAAACTTTATAACAAATAATAACGCCAAAAAATATTAACTTAATGTGTTCATTGTAACATTAAACATTTAGTCATAGTCACATAAAATTTTACCCATTTCAGATTCACAGAAACATGTTTTATTTTTGAGATTTTATTTTCTCCAGTGCATAAAATTTCTTTTTATTCCTTGTATTATGTATATTCTATTTATTTCCTTCTATTCTGTGGGATAATATAATTATTTTCTCAAGGAATTTTTGTAAATCACTAATTAAGCACTTTTAAATATTGTACTAAAATTATTCTTAAATATGAATAAAAATACACATTTATAAAATATAATTCTCTATAGTTGCTAATTAACAATTTCATTCTCACGAATGCACATAAATACATATTTATTTTCATTCGTTTATATAAATTAAAGTATATGAATTTTAAAATGTTAATTAATTGTTTCAAGTTAAATAATAATTAATTGATATTTAAGGTATTTTAAAGAAGTTCATATGACAATATATAATTTCTTCAAAATTGTAAACAAAAATAAACATATTTTATATATTTAAAATAAATCACTAAACTTATGGATGAAAATCCGATTCACTAGAAGTTAACATTTGTTATTGAATTTAAAGTTAACAAGTTCATGAAAAACAGACATACTTCTTCCAACTGATATGTGCCACATGAAACATATTGAGTAAAATTATTAATAGGACACCACTCTACAGAATCTGCATTGAATTCAGTGATATCAGAAAATAGAAGCTCAGGTGCTTCAAATGCTTTACCAGCAGAATTCATTTTTCAATTTAACACCTGAAACATATAATGAATTACAGATGAAATAAAATCAAATTGAAAAAGAATTTTTAATTTAAATGTTAATTTATAATCAATTTATTTTATACGTTAAATATTACTAAAGTTTAACTTATACAATATAACTAAATATTTTAAAACCTAACACACTTTTGGTTTCTACAAATTTATGGTAAGATTTTTAAAAAATGATCACTTGTCAGTTTTTTTTTTTTTTTAAACAGTTTTTTAATCTAAATAGATATTTTTTTCCGCATGTTGAAAATATTATTTTTGTAGACTCTCAAGGCCAATATCTACAAAGAAAGATAATACATCAGAGTTATAAATAGATTTTCTAAGCATAGAAAAATTCTGAATCTCAAAAGAAAATACTATTTTAAGAAAAACATTTAAGGAAATTTACTTTTATAAAATGCTCACAAAAAATTCTTTATTAATCATTGATATAATATATGCTTTTCCAAGCTGAGATTGGGCTAATCGGATAACAGAAATGTTGATCAAGATAAAAATTGTTCATATGCATTCAGTCATGCTGGAAATTATTGGCTTCAATTATGATTTCCCAGGTAAATTTCATTCCTTAAAAAGTCAAGAAATTATAAGGTTTTTATTTTCATTTAGCATTTTGGTAAAATTTCTAAAAAGGGTTTTACTTAAATTGTGAAATTAAATCAATATTGATATTTTATATAGTTAATAAGCATTTTTAACTTAGAGGATGTCATTCTTAAATATTTAGCATTTTATTGTACAGGTAATTAATATACATGTTAGTTTAATTGATTTTGCTTTATTTCCTTTGAAATGATTGAAAATTTTTTTTTTTTTTGTCAAGTGCCAGCCAGACTGGCAGTATGGGTGCGCTGCTCCACTTTTTCAACTGAACCGCAATTGGGTGTGGAGTCCGACTTCCTTAGTACACACATGCCATAGGAACCCGTTTATAGGGTAGGCACCCATTCATACAAGGAAAGGACAAGAAACACAGAGAGAGAAAGAGAAAGTACATCCATGCCGAGCCGGGATTCGAATCCAGGTCCTCCCCATCCGTAGTCAGTTACGCTAACCACTAGACAGGTTGGGCGGCAATGATTGAAATTAATTAACTGATATCAGCCAATTTAGAATATATCAGATGTTGACATATATAATTAAATATGAAAATAATTTCATTGAACATCGTTATTTTAAGAAATAATGATGTTCAATGAAAATGAAGTATTAAGTACAAATTCCTTTCTTGCTGGAATTATGATATCCTAAACCCATATATTGGGACTTAATTTTTAAAAATAAGATGTTTTTCTTGCAGCAGTTGGATATATTTATGAAAATAGGAATTTCAGAATTTATAATATTACAATGAAAGTCCAACTGATTTATTATAAGTCACTCTATTTTAATAATTCTTACTAAAATCTTCCTGCTTGTTTAATTTTTAGATAGTCAATGTATAGTATTTATGAACTATAAACAATTTTATTAGAAAATTAATTTTTAAGAATAAATTGATAAGAAAATTGCCTAAATTTTATCATTACTAATAAAAAGAGAAAAGAAAACAAGAAAAGAGTGGATTAATTTACATTAGCTAGAATAAAGATCCACAGCATTTAAAAATAGATTTTATTAAAAATAAAAAGCTGAATAATAGAAAACATGTAAATATAACAGCAAAGTACTTGATTTATTTTCGATAAAATTAACATCATTTTTTCCTGGAGAATAAATTACAAAAAGTGTGAACTTTACACAATCCTTATAAGTATATAGTGTGTGGGTAGTAAACTTTATTTTAAAAAAAAAAAAAAGGTTAAAAAAATTCTCAAAATGAAATTACCTTTTAATAAAGATAGGAATGTTTAAAAATTCATTTATTTTGTAAGATGGCAAACTTATAATCCCTTTTTTTTTTTTTTTTTTATTATTCACCTTAAAAGTTTTTCAATTCTTATAGGAAAAACAATTTTCGCATTGCTTTGTTTTGATAACAAAAACTATTAAAAATATCAAAAAAGAGACACCAACATAATGAAAAAAATGCAAAGAAACAGAATAAACTATTTACTATTGCTTTCTATTAATAAGGACTTTTACTATAAATTTTTATAAGGATTAATTATCAATTTCTTTTTAGATAAACGGTAGATTGTGATTTATTAACAATATCAAAATTTAAACCATCAATAAAAAAATTATTGTGGTAGTGAAAATATTAAATGTTATAAATTACCTTGACTAAGTTATAACTCACTTCTTTTTCCAATATATGTTTATTTTGATCAGAAAAGTTGAAATACACATTCAAATTACTTCTTAAAACACACACGCACACAGATATATATAATGATTTCATTGCTAATATGTATAAAGATACTTTTAAGCTATTTTAATCTTTAACTAGGTAAAACTTATTACACTTTTCCCTTTGATCAGGGAACAATAAAATGTTTTAATTCATCATAAATGCTGAATGAGTTAAATTATTTCCTGACAGAAACTTCAGACTCATAATTTAAATCTATTCTCAAATTATTATAAAAAATTATGAAGGTCTTCCTGGAAATAAAAATTTAATACATGAAAAATGCTATTACATCAAATACAAGCATCCATAACTTCACTATGTATTTCAGTTATATTTCAACATCTATAATATCTGATCAAGAACTTCAGAAATTCTCATAATTTTTTGCCACCATTTTGAGATAAAAAGCCAGTTTTTCATGCAAAAAAGTTATATTAAAGAAAATGATCAGCCATACAAAACAAGAAGTGAGAAATGCTTTCTCAAAAAATATGTTCAGAACTTCTCTAATGCTTTACTTAAGATAAAAAAGCTTTTGAGTAAAAAACTTTTTGGAAGTGAAGATTAGAAGAAGAATAAATTTAGTATCAATCTGATATTACACATATATGTTGACTTGAGATGTAAATTACCATTTCAATTGAATGATCAAATGCATTTTATTAAATGTAATGTTTTATAAAAAGAAAACTAAGTGTGTAAGTAAATCAAAACCAAGATTTTTTTTTAATAAATTACATTTACTATCAAGCAAAAACTAGATACTAAATAGCAAATATTTTACGTGAATGAAAACAAATATAAATTTTACAGGTCAAGATTTTTGCATTTTTGGTTAAATAGAACCAAAAATGCCAAAATCTTGATTCCAAAACTTCTTGAAATCTTGATTCCGAACTTAATTTCCAAAAGATAATAACTTCCAAAAGAACATTGATTAGTCATAGGGTTTCAAGAAAGTTTTATATATTTCCATTTTGAGATTTTACTTTGCCTTTATTTTTTTAAACTGATAGTTTCCATAAACATTTGTGTATTGATTCCCAATTGAATGAGACATGATAGTATTTTTTGTAAAATTCATTAACATTCCTCATAGTTCATTACTCATAGAAGCAATATCATCATTTAATAAAATAGCTATCAATAATTAAAAATATTCAATCTCAGTAAATGTCTATTTATTAAACTGTTGGCAAGATGGTACATTATATTTAAAGGTAACGCTAATCAAAATTTGTTTTAAAATATATAAGTTTAAATCCAGTTTCCTTTGAAGAATTTTCAAAAATTGTACTAAATTTAAAATTTCAATCAATTTTTCTGATTCTCAAATATTTAATATAATAATACCTTAAAATTCAAATAAAATTAACTACCTTTCTTTTTCTGAAGAAATTTAATTTTATTAGCAATTTTTTCAAGATGTGATTTTTTGACTCAATATATGTAATCACTTAGCAAATTTTTATCTATGATTTCATAGTTCAACCTTTGATAACTTAGAAAGAACATATTACAAAATAATTTTAATATTTATTTATTATATATATATGTCAATTACAACATGTTTGTGTGATGTACAGATAAATACTAAAAATACTTATTGTAGCATTGTGTAACATATTATATAAATTTTACTTT
Organism: Latrodectus geometricus; assembly: GCA_026290005.1. Lineage (NCBI taxonomy): Eukaryota > Metazoa > Arthropoda > Arachnida > Araneae > Theridiidae > Latrodectus > Latrodectus geometricus. The sequence goes on from JAPDSC010069646.1 coordinate 25,405, forward strand.
TAAATTTAAAAAATAGTATGAATTTCACTAATGATCACATGATAAATTAAAATTTTTTGTATAAAAAATAAAAATAATTAAGTATTTGTACATTCAATATGCATTAAAATTGTAAAATGACCAAAAATAAGAAAATGAATATACAAGAAAATATTGAGAATACATATGAAATGAAATTTGAAAAAAGAAATTGCTGTAAAAATATATTTTTTTAACAAATTGCTTAGATTTAAAAAGCACAGATTAAAATCAAAAGAACAGTTTAACCTCTTTGATTCATAAAATAATGCATTTGTCTCAAAAATCAAATTTTGGAAATATTTCATTAAAAATAAAGGAAAAAACATAATCAGATAATAAAGGATTTATTTATTCATATTATTTACAAATTTAAACTTCAATATTACATAAAATACACTTAGTTGTAGTTATTTTTTAAAAGAGTAACTGAAATATTCATTATTTGATTAGTTAATACAGTTGAGTGAAATTAAAATAGTTTAATGTATGAGTTCAGAAATATTTTTAATAACTTTATATGTAAGTTACGAAAATGAGCAAAATGAAATAGGAATAATAAATAATTATCCATGGTGCTGAATTGATGCAAATATTTAATAAGTTCAATCCACAATAAACATTTAGGGTGAACCTACAATTTTGGAAAAAATAAAAACATTCATTTATGATATTTCCACACCAATATTTATAACATGTTGTTACTAAATTTAAAATGCAAAATCCTTATTATGAAATTCAAAATAAATGATTCATATGCAAAATGAAGATAATTTTTTTTTAATAATTCCAATTAATTTTCCACTGATGTTCAATTTTTAAAGTTTGATTCATACTATTTATTTTAAAAACAGTGTATTTTTTTAATTGAATTCATAAATCTAAAAGTATATCAATACATTGTACTGATTATAAAATAATTCTCAAAATATTTCGAAATTTTCTTTTCCCTGCTAATTTATAACTGATAAATACACATAGCAAATGTTAAAATATAATAAATGGAAGTCTTCAAGATCGAGCATTTCTTTCTGTTTCCATCAAGCACTCCCTCACAAGAATACGAGCATGAATGATTCCTCGCTTGAGTCTTTCTGCTGAGCTCCTGCTACCAGCATAAGTAGGCCTTATGTCTTTTCCAAGTTCCTCAATAATAGCAAGTAGCTGTGAATATTTTGGTTTGGGCTGTTGACGAGATGAAACTGACCCACTACTTTGTGGTATAGGATAACAAGATGTGGATGAAACAAGTGCAATATCATCTTTCTCATTGCGTGGAGTTCCTGGATTACTTGGTAATGGTGTTCCCGGATTGCTTTGTGCAGGAGAATCAATAGAATGATTATCCTCCTCCATTTTCTTTTGGTTATTCTTTAAACAAAAAATTTAAATGAGTATTTAGAAAAACATTATTGCAAAAAAGATATAAAAATAATTTACTTTCTCTTTATAAATAGGAAACATTTTCTCAAATTTGAGAGATAAAATTTCATAATTTAACACAAAGCAAGAATAAAACTAATAAAATTAATTTTAACATTCATTAAGCATTATATTATACTGAGAAAACATTTTCAACAACTAAACTGTGCAAAACACATAACAATATTAAATAGTTTTTGTGATTTAAATAATTTGGCAAAACCAATCAAACCAACTTGCTTAAAAATTATTCTTAATTTTTTTCTTTCAAAATATAAGCTGAAACTTTCAAAGTTTTAAAACAAAAACAGCAAAATGTTTACATTGGAATATTATGTTAGTTGGTTATCGTGTCAGATAAGTACAATTTTTATTTTTCAACGTAAGAAAAATAAATTAAAATCAATTTTATTTTACTAAATTTACAACTGATCCCAATATTTTAATATTAAAAAGATAAATTATCCATACACAGTCAATTTGTAATAGTATAAAATCACTTTTTTTAAAAGCTATTAATTTTACAAAACTTATAAAACTAAGTTCACTTATTGGATTTGTAAATACATTTTTATAAACTTAAACATAAAATACTTATCAGCATTCAGGTGAAAATTTTTGGTTTAAAATACACATATTCCTTAGCTTATATGATTTTATGATAGTTCATTTTTTTTTTTTTTTTCTTTAAATGAAATACAATGTAAAGAAAAAATTTATAAAAATATTACTCCTTTTTAGTGTTTCATGAAAATGCAATTTGTTTGCAATAATTTAACAACAAATTTATTCCAATAGTAATTGAATATCTTTTAAATCTAAATCTCACATGGATAATTTTTGACACAGTTCTATCTGCATAATTTCTGTGAAAAGCTTTTTGATTAAAAGTTTTAAAATAATTCCTTGAATTAATACACATGAATTAGATAATAAATTATATTAGTTTATTTATATTAAACAGAAAAAAAAGTATATATACATAAATTTATAAAGGTTTAAATCTCATTCAAAAGTTCAATCTCAATCTGTACTTTTGGAACAAACTTAAGACAACTTTTAGGGGACATTAATATATTATTTGCTTATAAATAAGTAAATATTAAATAACTACATACCATTCTAATGCTTTTCAGGAAAATGTAATTCTAGAAATTTTCACTCAGTCAAGATAACCTGAAACACGCAAATTTGATCTGGATCACATAAAACTAAACTACAGCCATCAACCTTTCGCTTGAATAAAACTTATTGTAATTTATAAAACAATGCATGTTTAACCATTTATCAAAGATTGTAAAACTCATAGTGAAAAGATTCTATTGTATGTAAAATTTATAAGAGAAATTTTAAATAAAATTTTATTAATTTTTTATAACACAACAAATTGCACAAAATTTATACAAATAAAAAATAAAACAAAAACTCATATGTTAAATTTATTATTTAAGAACATAAAACTTAAGGCTCTGTAGCTAATGTCAAGATAGTACAGATTGAAATTTAAAATGTTAGCATTATTTATAAAAAAATGCAAACTTTTCATAGAAGGTAAAAAAATATTCTATAAAAGCTTATTTATTCTTTACTCAAGTGAAAAAACAAAATTGATTTAAAATAAGTTAATAGATAATAAAAAATTTGCTATGCCGAATGTTTCTGAGAATACCATGAGCAAATAAAATTGGATTTTTAACATATGAAAGAAATAAAAGACATCATAATTGATTCCTATTCTATTTTGTGAAAGTATTTCATTTTTATGTATTTTATATAAAAAATTTTCTCATAGTTCCTTGAATAGGTTATTACAATATATGTTGATTTAATTAGTAATCAAATTTATTTCTGTTACTTAGGTAGAAGCATAATTTTTTACGGTAAACATTTATCAAGCATAACAAAAGCAATGCTAAATATAAATAATTAAAAAAAAAATATTTCCTTAATTTAAAGAAAATAACTGATAATGTTGTAAATAAAGGATACTCTAGCCGTCAAACAAATAAAACAAGTTTGTCTAAAGCCTGCCATACACGATACAATTCCAAGTTCAAATCAATTTTCCATTTTACAAGTAGTATCATGTATGGGGGTAGTTTGACAGATTGGAGAAATTTCAGGACCGTTCTGAATTTTCTTCCAACATGATTCTAATTACAGGAAGTAAACAGCAGTCTCCTGCAGTCGTGTGTCTCTTTCCACAGGGTTGTAAAATATTTTTCGTGACACTTGGGGAAAATAATATTTACTAAAAATTTATGTTTCTGAAATTTTGGCTAAAGTTTTACTAGTTAAAATGTCTATAAAACAAATAATACAAGATCTGACAGACACATACAAAGATTAATCTTATTTTATGGTTATGAACATTGATTACACGAATCAAATAAAAAGAAAGCAAGCGAAAAATGATAAGATATTTATAAAGAGATGAAAATTTGCTACAATAAAGGACAAAAAAAAATTGTTATGTCTTCTATATGTTCATATAATGAAATATTAATAAGAAATATAATGTATGCTTAAAATTATTTGATTTCCCCTGTATTAAAACATAAAACATTATAATTCAGTTACTGAATTGCATTAAATTTTTCAATTATTAATTCTTTAATTAATAATTTCTCTTAAATTATTAATTTCTTAAAACTCATATTAAGAGATTATCATCTTACTTTGTTTTAATTAAATGAAAAAATATACGAAGATTTTAAATTTAATTTATTCAATTCATATTAGACTTTTTAAATCTTTTGTTATAACTTTAGTTTAATAAATCAATAAATGATTTTAAGAATTACTTTCATTTTCAAATTTTCTTTATAGAGAACTTTTATAATTGATTCATGTTTTCTGTATTATTTGTACCAAAATTAGAAATAATTGTTAAATTTTAAATCTTTGTGCACTTTCTGGCAACTAATGGAAGTCACATTTAATCATTCACTAGGTCTTAAGGAAATCATGAATATACTCCTTTTTAGTATTAAATGTTTTTACAAACTTTCTACTACTCCTCATTCATATTAATATAATGTAAGAAATTCTTATTTTTTCTGTGTATTTCTTGAGTGTATTTCTTTCATCATATTAAGATGTGAAAGAGATTTTTGCTGCACCAGACAATTTTTGCATCATTGAATCCTGAGCAAAACCAAGTAATATTTTTGTGCTTAATTTACTCATGTTAAAGCTATAGTAGTATTTTTTCTTTAAAAAAAAAAAAAAAAAAAAAAAAAAAAAAAAAAAAAATTCTAAATTATTTTCTTTTGGAATTTTAGATACATTTCCAATAAAATATATTTTTAATTTGTAGAAAGACTTATATTTTTATTGAGAATAAAATTTTTTTAATACTTACAAAAAATTCAAGATACTTTTGAGTTAGACTATATTTTAAGGGGCCCCTTTGATTCTCGCCAAGTTGTAATCGTAATCGATTGCCAAGATGGGCAAAACCGAACTGTGTTCTGATGGGTTTATCGTTTTTAGAATTTTGAAAATCAAACAGACGTTGCGTTATTTTTTAATGTTCAACTATACTGTTAGCACTGTAATTGGTACGAACAAGAATAGCGCCAAATAAAATCACCAAAGGGCACCTTTGAGTATAATTTTACCTACTTTTGAAATACCTGAGAAAAATAATTGGTTGAAATAGAGAAACATATTTAATTTAGTTATCACACAGGCAATATAACATGACAGGACATGATCTTATACATTTTTCACTGGAAACAAGCTACCAAAGTTTAACAGCATGTGGTTAGTTAAACATAACTGTAAAGCTCACTAATTAAGAATCAAGAACTTATGAAAATTTTTTTTAAAAAAAAGTAATAATTTGCATAAGTTAATAATTTTATATTCAAACTGCTTTTAGATATGCAAATAAAGTAATCAAATGTCCCTTAAAATAAATTAGAATTTTGAATATAATTAGAAGAAAATGGTATATTACCAAAGTTATCACATAACTTCTTTCATAAAAGCACATTTGCTCTTTTATAATGAAAAAAGGATATTTTCAACATTATCTAATGTTACCTATTTTGCTCTTATTCTCAAGTACTAATTGACTTGTGATAAAATTTTGCTGATTTTAACATTTATATACAGTTTATAATTAAAACAAATTATCATGTTTAATGCATCAAATAAGCAACCAAATAATGCTAAAGATACTGATTTTATGACATTTTGAAAAATGTTATTAATTCAGAAAAGGATAAATAAATTAACAATATATTTTATGCACATAATTGCATTCAAAAAATTATTTCTGTGATTCATTTTTTGGGAAAATTGTTTTTTGCAATATACATTTATGTTCTGTATTTTATATGATCACTTTAAATGACAATTAAACTTAAATGAATTAAATAACAAAATTTTTTACAGATAACTTATTTGATATTTTTCTCGAACATTTCTATTTGCTAAAAGGTGTAAAAAACATATGATAAACATATCATGAAAAGATTGTTAGAATTAAACATAAAATATTCACATGGATTGTTTTACTGTCAGAGCCCAAATTTTTAACATGTTCTCGAAAAATTTCATACAGTTAAAAACCATACAAAAGAAATGAAATCAAACAAAAACTTAATTTCATCAGATAGATTTAGCCCTTTATGATTTTGAAGTTTAACAAAAGCAACTGCACAAGATGAATTTCAAAATTCAATATAACTGCTAACTTAAACACTGTATGCTACAGTAGATACTCATTTTTATGAATACACAGGAACCAGTAAAATAGTTCTTGAAAATTAAAATAAAAATTAAATTTTTTTTTACACCATTTTGCTTTTTTTATAAGTAAAGAACTATTTGAAAATATTAATTAGTAAGCATTACATAAAAACATAAGCAAAATAAAATTCATAATTTATAACAAATTTTATTTTCAATTAATTGAGGAAAAATTTAAATAATCCCTTTTTTTCTATTTCAAAATAACATTTTTTCAATGTATGCAAGCCTCTCACAATCGTGTTTTTTTTTTTTTTTTTTTTTTTTTTTAAGCACATTAATTTTGTTAGCTATTTATTTTTTAGTTTTGTAGAGAGACAAAGGACTAAGTAATTTTCTTCATGTTAAATATTTTGAAATTCTTTTTCATTTTCATTTATTATGTTATCAATTATTTAATCATACATTTTTTATGAACAAATTAATAATTTTTGCAAACATCTTAATCCAAATTCAAAAATCTTGAAAGGAAATTTTGAAGAGCAATGGGTTTCTTTGACAAAGCTTATGGATGAATAATTAATCTATACTCAAGTCAGATATATTTTTGTCCTTCAATTACAATGGTTTATTTAAAAATACATGCTGGTCAAAATGATTTGGATATCGTTTCATCTGCAACATTATTTCAAGCATACATTTATAAAAGTATTGGAGCAAGAATGACAATTTTATAGGGAAATTCTTAGACATGATCACCCTTTAAGAAATATCCTAGGATATTTTCACCTGAAGCTATTGATTACACTCAAATGCAAAGTAGAAGGTTAGATAACGCAAGAGAAATTCCACACATATTGATCAAATATTTAGGATACTTAAAATAGGTGTAATCATATAGCTCAAAACCAAGACTTATAAATTATAAAAAATCAAAACCAAGACTTTTTTTTACTTTTGATTAACAGTTTCAATTTTAGAAAAAAAAAATTTTTTTATTCATTACAATGATTAATACTTAGTAATGCAGTTTATCTGCAATTCAAAGATTCTCTAAAAATAACATTGATCCAAGTTTTTCATGCATACATTTTCATTTTGGTCTATTTTATTCATGTTTCAATAAGTAATCAGAGGTATGGCACATAAAGGAACCTTTACAAGAAAGGCTTACTTATAAAATGATTTTCAAATTTTTTTTTTTAATTTTGCTTCTATTCTTATTCTAAGAAAACTTATGATAATATATAGAAGTAGCAAGCAATTAACCATATTTTAAATATGTCTGTAGGTAAAATATTTATTAAAATCATCTTAAGAAAAGTAGAAAACCTTTCATTTTTATCAAATTGTTACATTTCATTAAGTTGATTCAATGACAAGTCACACATGTTCTGTAGAAAGTGTCACATTACATTCTTGTAGAAAATTATTTATATTCCTTATTTTGAACATTTATTAAAATTTTGCTTAGCTGAAAACAATTAATTATAGAATTAAAGTCTACAATGAAAATTTGGGGTTTTAAAAACACCAAATTTTCATTGTAGACTTTCTGTAGAATTTAGACACGTTCTGTAGAATTTTCATTGTTTTCAGAGAAGATTGTAACAAATTCATAAAATCTAATCAAAAATAAACTTTTCTTAAAAATTTCATATTCCCATGAATAAGAAAAAAGAGTTACTATACCAAAAGTTTACAGTTAAAATCAATTTTAAAGAAACATCAAACGTGAAATTTCAAGACTAATGATACTAATACAGACTAATTATAAATGCTTAAAAAATTTTAAACCAGAAATATGAAGAATGAGATTAAAAAATTGAAATAAAACATGAAAACAGAAAAATTAAAGACTAGATATAGGAAGATTGAGATTTTTTAATTTAATAAAATGGATAGAAATAATGAAAAAATAAAATATTACTCACAAACTAATATATCAACCTTTATTTTTAACTAATATTGTTTTTTCTATAAACTTATAATAGTTGATTTTAAAGAATTTTATTTTTGTCTACTTATAATCTTAATTTATTCACTAATTTTTTTTCTTTAAACCCAAAACATACATACACAACACATTAATGCCATTTTCATCATTTCATATTTATGCACACAATAAAGCCTAATTTTATAAAAGGTTATAGCGCTGCAAAGATAAAATAATTGGATTATAAAATATTATATTATGAAAATCTAATTTTAAGTTTTTAGTTTTTCTCTAAATTTACGTTATTATGCATTCATTTAAAAACTAAAGATTTTATTTTCTATATTTTGTGATATTTTAATGGCAATGGCAACATACCAAGGCGTGCTTTTTGCTTTATTGGTAAACAAGCATCGGAATAATGGAAATAAAATTATCGAATATTGTGATTCGAATATATTTTTGTTCGATGTGTTTATGTGCTAAAAAGTTATATTTATAATATCATGATGATACCTTTATAAAGCAATTTATTTCCAAAGATAAGACCTCGAATAAAATTATGAAGACTAAAATGTGAGAAACTCACACATCTTTTTTTCTTTCTTTCGCTTTACCCGGTATATTTTTATTTTGTTTGTTCAGACGGCTATATATAGATTCAAGGATCAATTCTAAAATCATTGCGCATTTTTCTCACCCTTAACAATTTTATTTCAATTTCAATAATTCTAAATAATATGTGGAAATAGTTGAAAACTTTTGCCAATGTGTTATTTAAATTTCGGATTGTTATATTTCGACTAATATTTAGTGAGGGCGCATTTGCTTTTGAAATACGATCCCTGTCAAGCGTCAACGTGTAAAATCTGATACAAATTATTGCTGATCTTATGAAATAAAATTTTTCTTTCAGTCGACTATGCATATATGTAATTACAATTCTTTTGCTCACCTACATTCTCACTGTAAGTTATTATAAAATTAGAGTATTTAGAAAATTTATATTATTTTTTACTTATGCGTGTTTAAATTAATGAATATTCTTTACAAATATAAAATTCACTAAGTAATATGTATGAAACTAGTTTTTTTCCTAGTGTGTATGAGGATATTTTTTTTAATTTTTAAGACGTTAAAAGTCGATGTTTTTTCAAAATTCAATAAAGTTATTTAGTTTTTCTTAGTTATTAATTTAATGACCTAAACTATATTCAAAAAAATTATATTTTTGTAGTAGATCTAAAAATTCATTATTTACAGATTTTCTATGCTTTTAATATTAAGTTATATCACCCTTAAATATATAATAATAAGATGCATGATAGCCTAATTATTTTGATTCATAGTATGAGTTTTTATTCATTTGTATGTCTATTTCTTTTTTTCATTTTTTTATAAAATATAGTGAAATTTTTAAGATAAGATATCTAGGCTTGCTTCAAATAATTATTCATTTATTTATCAATGATTTGTAAATTGACTATACTTAATCTATAGGTCAAATAGAATGACTCTGGGACAGACAATAATTTATTTTAACTAATATTTATTAAATAGAATAAATAAACTTATTTTAATTTAATCCTAATTAAAATGCTCATAACTGATTATATAATTAAATGGAGAAAATTTATAATTGACTAGAATCAATAATTAATGAATTATAATTATAAAATGAATGTGTTAAGTCAAAACATGTTTTCAATTACTATATAGTAAATAATAATAATTATTCTGATTAAATTAAGATAAACAAAATTGAGAACTAATTAATTATAAGACAATAATTATTGAAAGTTTTCACTATAGTAGAGGTTGCTCTCTGAATTTGGTTTATTCTCTGAGACTGGGTATGGTGCAATTCTGTAATAAAATTTTCTATTCTTCATTATTTTTGTTTTCATTTTATTACTTATAGCTGATATTTCTTTTATGTGTATGTTCATTGCTAAAAATAAGAATGAGACTCCCAAAATTATTGTTTTACCTTGCTAAATAATTGTTCTTAAAATAAAAAATTGTCAGAAACTAGTTATTCTAAAGTGGTTAAATAGTGCTTTCTGGTAATAAAAATTTTTCTTATTTAATCAATATAAAAATGAAATGTAAAATTGAAAATTATTAGAAAATGAGTTTATTGTAATATTGCAACTATTTAAATTTAAAAACAGAAAGTGTAACATCCATATAATACTCAATTATTTCAATAACAATACATATATAGTAACATGTATTGTTTCATAAAATTTATATTGATGTTTGAGATAATAAATATTCTGGACAAATTTTAAGAAAACATAGCTTATTCAGCAGTTTAATATCTAAATCAAGTCTTTTCTTATAATAAATAACTTCTAACATCATAAATATTCAACCTCAATTAGCATATTTCTCTGAATTGCTGGCAATATTGTTGCACGCAAATAGTTTAAAATAAACTTTAATTGATTTGAGCAATGTCTCTTCTAACCTTTATATAATTAAATTTTTTTATCATTATCTTGTTATTAACTATTAAATGTTACTACAAAGAAATACTGCATTTTATTATTTACTTAAATGTAATATTATAGGCTGGTAAAAGAAAATTAGGTACTGTTCTGTTAATTGGGTGGAAGCTAAAAATCACCTAATAATGTAGAATTCTGACAAATTTTTTACAAACATAAGTGGAATTTATGTGGAGATGATGAGTAAACAATCTATTTGAACAAAAATTCTCAAGGACATCACCCTATTCTGAACCAATAATTATAAGCATTCTTTTTTGTTAAAACTGTTTTGTTTGCAGTTCATTAATATTTATTTATATTTGAAATTGTTTTGCTTACTATTAATTAAAAATTTTTTTATAAATGAACATTTTTGACTTTTATTCCTATGATTGTTTTGTCATTTGCTTCACTTGATGACTTGGCTTGCATTTGGTTCACAATTGGCGACGTTTGCACCTGGCTAACGGAAAAGTAATTAGTAATATTTCTAATTCCTAGGTTAAATATCCAAATGCACTATAAGAAAATTTTTTAAATTTAAATAGATCTATTTTATCACGACAAAATATTTTTACTAGTCCTAGCGATTTGTATTCTATATTTTTTATTTATTATTTTAGATTCTTTCAATGAAAATAATAATTTTAATTTAGCAAGAACTTTTACTTAAAATATCAAGCTTATTATTTTTCATTGTTTATTATACTTTCTGTTGTTAATTAAACTATATGTATTGTTTGAATGTCTTGAAAAGTTGAATAGAATTTATTTGGCAATGGATTCCTTCTTTTTATGCTAATTCTTTTGCCATGGAATTTTTGTAATTTGATTGTTTTACTATATTTAATAGAAAAGATGATAGATGTACAATGTTTAAGAGTTATTCTAAGTTTGTACTTGTGATTTTATAAAGTTGTGAGAATAAAGAGATTGCAAAAGGAGTTTTTCAGTTATAAAAAATAAAAATTTTCAAGAAAAATTATACGCAAATAGGTTTTAATACTAATCATTGTAAAAATATACTATTTTACAGAAATCTATTAATACATCCAGGAAAGCTGTGGGGAGTTGTAGGTGGCATATCTGCATGTGGTTTTCAATTTCCCATCTCCATGGCTCCAAGTTTAAATGAAAAAAAAGAAATTAATACAACTAAAGAATATAGTCAAAGCTTATCATGGCTGGCTGATCATTCTCCAGAATTTTCTGTATCAAGCAAAAACATACAAATCCTCCAAGAACCCAATGATTTTTTCAAAAAATTAAAGGTATTTGAATATTTAATTATTTGTATTTATAATTTACCTTTTTAAAAATATCTAAATTTATGAATAACAAAAAAATAGTTATTTGTCTCTTTCATCATATTATTATCAAAGTACATGAATTTGAAAATATTCTTTACCAATATATTTTTACTAATAAGAATTAATTTTCATAATCATTTTAAAAACCATTTATAATATTCTTTTAAATAACATTGCTGAAGAAATAGGCTACATTTAATTCTATTTCTGAAATAAATTGATTAATTTAAATCCTCAACTGTTTCCTTAAATGCAAAAAAAATAAAATAAATAAGTTTCCATTAAAAATTTATTTCATTTTGAAATAAAATTTATGTCTTATATTTTAAACCTCAATTTAATATGTTTAAAAATCACATTTTGTATATAGTGAAAAAATTGTTTTACTTTATAAACTATGAATTTTAAAAATAATTTGGTATAAATTTTCAACTGAAATTAAATATCAAAATGATCATTTATTTTATTCTAGAAGTTTGGAAATTTATTTTATTTTGGAAATTTCAATTGAATCAGCTCATTCTTTAAAATATTACTGGAATAATCAAACAAATTTTCTTATATTTAAATCCATTAAAAGGTTTCTTATCTGGTTTATAATATATTTATTTCAATTAAAAGTAATAAAATTAATATTAATTTTTTATTAATATACTTTTTTACAGAACTTGTCCAGAAATGCTACTCAGCGCATAACATTAGCTTCATTGTATATAGGAACAGGTCCTTTAGAAAAGGAATTGGTAAGAATTTTATTTAAATTTTCTACTCTTCATTTTTACATTTAAGCAGATATTATTTGTAATAAATATCATAAGCTCAAAATTTTTCGATAAAAAATATATAATTCAACTTTATAAAAATATCAATTCTTTGTTCTTTTAATTTGATTCATTTGTTTTCTCTTACATTATAAAAGATACGGATATCTTTATTGTGCTTAGATAAAAAACTTTTTGCTTGATTTTTTTAAAAATAAGTTAGAATATCAAAAGATTTTTAGTATAATAATCGTATTTTCCTGTATATTATCTTAATGCAAATTTTTCGGCGAGTAATAAAAAATATATACTGCTAATAATGTAGATGTCACATAAAATAAAAAAATGCACAGTATGTTTAAAAATATAATAAATTGTACTAGAAAAACAATGAAAATGAAAAAGATCTGTTTGAATCTACTTCATTGCAAAAAACGATATAAACTGAGATAAAAGCACGAGATTGATCAAGAGCAATAATTCTGAAAATATTGTAGTAAAATGTATCGAATTTTAGTTTTTCATAACTTTTAAAACAAGGTTAGCCATGTTTTAAAAATAAAATATATTTGTTTTTATAATTAAATGAAAGAAAGGGATTGTTTTTGAATTGCAAATTGGGTACATTTTTTTTCTTTTGTATTTCACATGCTTTTTTTCACCTTACACTAACATATTTGTCATCTTTTTTTATTTGCATTATTTTAGTTTAAAATCTGCTGTGTAACTTATATGTTTTCACTTTGATGCAATGATATACAAATTTGAATATTTTCAGAACCAAACAACTCGGGTCAAGGCAAAATGATAGTCAATTGCAACTGTAATCTTTCCATGAAACTAAATTTGCTCTTGAATGTTGAATAAGGCTGATTATAGTTTAAATAAGTCAAATGATTTGTGGTGCCATCTTTTATTCATTTTATGAAACATAAACAGCATTTCTTTCATACTGTATTGCAAGCTTTTCTGAGGTGGAGATTTTTTTATCAGATTATCCTCAGTAGCATATAATATACACAACAAAATTTGAAACTTTTTTAAGTCATAATCCACTGATTATATGAGGAAAATACTGTACATTAAAGTTATTAAAGAAAAATTTATTTGTATTTGTTTCTGTAATTTCAAAACGCACTTTTAATATCAATAAAATTCTTACGGGTGCCTAGATTTAGTTTTTTTATTTTTACTATAAAATCGAGAAGAGATAAAATTTTTAGATTTTATTAATTTTTACTTTTATAGTATGCCTATTTTACTGTTAAATTACAAGTTAAACAACAGAAGCATCCTCTTGTTGGGCTCTGTGATTTATGGTGAGGTCAGGATTCTGAAATAAATAATTTTCTCTGTGGAGTATGCTTCTAAATGTTTTCTACCTTTAGAACAACAAATGAGATGTGATCATAAATATTTGCTATTAAAAGAATGGAGGGCTATTTTGATAACATTTCTCCATTTTTAATAAAAAAAAGCTCTATTTAATTAATAAAAAAAGTTTCTCAGGGGTACAATTGGGGGAATGTGGAAAATGTTTACAAGATGAAATCTGGTGATCTCTTGATTGAAGTACTATCAGCTAAATAAGTTGAAACCATACTAATGTCTTGATAATATTCATGTTATGGTACCTGTCCATAGTAAATTAAATTTTACATGGGGAGTAATTTCTGGTGGTTTGATGATAATGAAGTTTAAAAGGAAGATATTTTGGATAATCTTGTTGACCAAAATGTGTATCGTGTGCGCATTGTTTTAAAGCAAGAGGAAGCTTTACTTTTTTACAGTCATTAAAACTAAACATCTCATACTCATATTTGCTACTTCAACAATTTATTAGAGTTAATTTAATAAAGGTTAGAATATAAAATCAGACAAATTGCATTGTCTGCACTTATATTCTAAACCCTTAATGATATTTTACATGCTAATGTTTTGGACTTGCAAAAACTATTTGTAAACTTTGAGTTGCTTTTGATGTGCTTCAGTCGGACATGATAGCAGTACATATCAATTAATAAAAAAGTTATTTAACTGCAGTCTTGAACATCATTCTTGTTCTTGGTCATGCCCAACATTGATATTAAAATATGAATTCACAACTGTGAAAATGAAACAAAACTAGTTTTTTAGCTTGAAACCAGAGTCATCCCTTACTTCTCAACAAAGTATTAGTTATTCACAAGTTGTCAAAAAGTCAGAAAATCCTGCTGTACACTTACAGATTGCTTAAGTTTTCCAATTTCAAAATTATTCTCAAATATTCCTATGCATTATTTAACCTATTAAAACAAACATCTCCAAAGTTTTTCACAAAATCCAAACTCCTAAGATCTCAAAAGTTGTAGCATGCAAGAAAAGAGCCTAGTAAATCATTTTTTATGAGTAAAAAACTCTAATTTCCCTTGAAACAGATGTAGTGAAGAAAAATTCTTCAGCTCATAAAATTATATGATAAAACATTCTTCAAAGCTTCTTCTGAATCGCAGATGGCTTGCTCCAAGACAGAATCATTCAGTCTTACTTAATATCTTTTGTCTCTTGGAACTGTCAAGGTTTTTGCACTTATATTTAAGATATCAATACAGTAAGAGACCTGTATAATCCAATGTTTTGCCATTTTTGCCACATTCTTGCCATTCAAGAAACATTTTTGTAGCTGTAGTGTTTTAAGTTACAATGTTATAACTGAGAAAAGATATTAATCATGATACTTGTATATAGAAGTGTATGAATTCTTGTACATAGTGACTTTCTAAAGCTGTTGCTTGTCAGTCAAGTATGAAAAATTCTTAATAAGTTTCTTCCATCTCGTTATCAATGTCCATCAGAGTTGTGATGGTAAAAAGTTAAAGCAGCCAGTAGTTTGCATCAGGATTTCTCTATCCCAATATTATAAATATGAGTTGTCACATTTTTCTCAATATGATATTGCTAATCTTTTCAATGAAACTTTTGAAAAAGTATCTATTCTAGCCTTTTGGAATTCTAAATTTCTCTAGATCAGAGAGCAAGCTGTAAAGGAACTTATTAAGTTTCATGGTAAGGTTGTACACTCATAAAACTACAAATTGTGAATATTGGAATTGCTGAACACTCTTCCTAGCTAGAAATACTAATCCAGAACTAGATGGCATCTCATATGAGATGTTTTGTCATGTTAATCCTGATTCTTTAACAAATATAATACTATTTCAAAGAATATGGAATGAATATGTTTATTCCAATCTATGGAGCAAAGAAAATATTCAAATATTGAAACCTGAAAAAATCCAACAGACCCTGAGAATTACCATTCAATTGCGAGTTGCCTTGCTGAAACTTTTCAGTGTAGATCAATGCCATCTTGTTTATATGCTTTAAGATAATCTGTATATATCACCTTATTTAAGTGGATTTGGCAAAAGTAGATCCTCTCTTGACCATATTATATATTTATGCCTTTGTGCAGATATAATTTGGTGCCTTTTTAATACAGAAAAAGCCTGTTTAAATTATTTTTAGTACTGTATTGTTTCATTTAATATGTAAATTTATTTTCCTAATATAGCAATTTTACAAAATAATTTTTTATACAAAGAGTCTTTAAATGAATTCAGGTTTCCTCTATTACTGAAGGATTAGAAAAATCAAATGGCAAATTGAAAGTAAAACTTTTACTTGATTTTACTCGAGGATCCAGAGGTAAAGAAAATTCTCGAACTCTACTCATACCATTACTTCAAGACTACCCATCACAACTACAGATTTCATTGTATCATACACCTAAACTAAGAGGACTAATAAAGTGGATTTTACCTGATAGGTGGAATGAGACTATTGGATTATCTCATCTGAAAGTGTATATATTTGATGACACTCTCATATTAAGTGGGTGAGTTTTCTATTCTTAGTTCTCAAAACAAATTTAGAATAAATCTATAAATAACAGTCTTCATTTATTGGCTGAATAAAAATATATTATACTTTTTTTTTAATTTCTGAGCTTTTTAAGTTCAAAAATTTCCTTAAATGAAAAAAATAGAGATATTGTAAAGCATGGGTAATTAAACCATAAGTTAAAGAAAAATCTAAAAACTTTAATTATTTGATTAAACATTTTTATAAATTATTTTGCTATAAGTATTGTATGCAATAGCATGATAAACATAGCAGGTGAAAAGGTGCCAGTACTTTTTAGTCCTTGTAACAAGTAACTTTTTCAATAAAATAATTTTCAGTTCCTTCTTATTAAAAATAACATACCATGAATGTTTATTTTTATTTAGCTGCCATCCTGCAAAATTTATGGCCAATTAAAAATGTAATATCAAATTTTTTATGAAATATTTAAAGAAATTTTTTAATTTTTGCTTATTTAAAATTTTTTAGCACAAAATGAAAAATTGAATTACGCACAAATGACAAGACTGTAATTATTGAAAGTTTGATGTCACTTGAAAGTTTACAATTGTAATCTAACATAATCAAGATCATGATCAATAAAAAAAAATCAAATGTAAAAACATTTGCAAATATTTTTATATATTATTTATTTTATATATATATATATATATATATATATATATATATATATATATATATTAAATATATTGTATATACATATATATATTTGTCACAAGTATTTGTAATATGTTTAATATGTATTAATCACCTTGTGGATCATTTTACAATCACACAATGGATTATTTGACATTGATGGATCACCTTTAATGATTATTTTGATAATGAGCAACGCAACCTCAAGTTTGCTATAAGTATAAAAATGCATAGCAAGACAGGTGCTAATACTATTAATTTCCTCTATTATTCATTTCTTAATAGTCTGTAATCAAAATAACTTTATTTGAATTTTTTTAAAGTAATTTATTCTAACTTTTGTCAAAAATTTATTTAAAAGTTTCTTTTTATGTTACTTTTAAAAGAAAAATATACTTTTGAAAAGTTACATTATAATTATATGTTACTAATCAATTCATATCTATACTATAAGAGAAATAAATATTTTAAATGACTTTTAGATTTAAAACTTTTATATGAATAAAGTCAAAATTTTGAAAAAAAAAAATTTTTCTTTCTTTTTAAAGTTAGAACAATGTTATTTGGCTTACATAATAAATATTACTTGGCTATAGGACTTGTTTAAAAAAATTCATGTAACTACATTTGAAGCTCAATTATTGTTATAGTAAAAAATAAACATTTATAAGTCAATACACTTTTCAACTGCTTTAAAAATTATGAATGTTGAATTTCAATAGGAACATAAATTATTGCAATACTTAAATACTGAAAGAGTATTATGCAATATTTTAACTAAATAAAGTCTGTACAAAAAAGAGTATAATAATTATTTGTTATAGATTAATATTATATCATTTTGCTTTTACTTTGTTAATTTTCTGATTTTCACTTTTCATTTTTTAGTGAATTAATTATAAATATTATTCATCAACACCTTTATCTTTTAAAATTAAAATATTTTGCAATTGCTTTTTAAGGCATATTAAAATATATATTTTGTACTTATGCAATAAATATATATATATTTCTAAATGTTTTGGATTGTGTTAAAAAACAATGTGTTATAATATGGTAGTTGTCATTGATAATGTTATTTTTGACAGTTACTTAATTTTTTTATTAAAAAATTAATTCAGAAATATATGTAATTACAGAGCAAATTTGAGTGATCAGTACTTTTCTAATCGGCAAGATAGATATGTAGTTTTCTCTGATTGTAAAGAATTGTGTGATTATTTTGATAATTTAGTATCTACTATATCATCTATGTCCTTTCTCTTGAAACCAAACAATACAGTTGCTTTACATCCTGACTGGAATATCCATCCTTCAAAAGGTGAGTTTTTTAATTAACAGAATTATTCTTCTTTAAAAACGATACCACAAATGTCCTAGTTATTCCTTTTGAAATGTCAAAATTAATTGTTATAGGTAGTACTTTGGAAGGCAAGGATTAAACAAGCATATTTTTTAAGTATGCAGATCATAAAAATTAACATCGGTAGTCACTCCAAAGTATTTTAGTGTTCCTCTTAATTCCCACCTTTGATGTATAGGTACTAGTTTATTTGTAGTTTAAAACATTTTATTCATTAAATAACCTTTTTTTAATGCAGGATACTCTTTTATGTAATTAAATCTGACAATATTGTAATGCATTTGATTAGTACTTTACTATTTTGATCCTATGTTATTTCTGATGTAATGGAATAGAAGAAAAATCTCTTAAACAGATTTATTGTCTACAAAACTTAAAAAAAAATCTTGAATTTCATGAGCAAAATCATGGAACTTTTGGAAGAATCTGGAAAGTATGGGTTTTTTCCAGTAGCATAAAGAGAAAAATGTCATTGATAAGAAAACAGTGTCTCTGTTGTGAGAATTAAGTCAAAGAAAGCCCAATGAACTAGTTCCTCATTACTATGATATGCTTATTAAATATTCTCTTTGTAAATATTTGTTTCTATATGAATACGTTAAATATATTTTATGCCTTTAGCTTTACTATTTTTCTTCTTTATCTTGCTTCTTCTGTAAATAATTGAAATAATGTGATTTTTAAAATAACATATTTATGCATAATATTTTTGAAATTGAAAATCCTATTTTCTTAATTTCAAATGAAACATTAACTGGATTTGAAATCCAGTCAATGAGATATATAAATGTGATATATTTTTTAAAAACATTTAAACACAAGTTCTAAAATAATTCATACATTACTTAAATAATTTGCTTAAATTCAAAAGAAACCATCTGTGCTCATTTCTAATTTATAATTTTCTTGTTAAAATAAAAATTATGGTGTCAAATTTATTATTGATTAAAAAATATTGTCTTTCTGAAAAGTATTATAAATAATATAAAAAAATATATTTTTCTTTATTTTATTCACAGGTAGTTTTAAAGAATTTGTCACAAAAGCTCACAAATGCCTTCAAAAATTTACTTCTCCTGTTTCTATTGATCATAGAAAATTTGATGGTAGATATGATTTAAGAGAGAAAGATACATTAATATATCCTTTACTTCAAATGCATACATTTAATATAAGACAAGACGAACAAGTTGTTGAAAAATTTCTTCACTTAGCTGAACCTGGTTCATTTATTAAATTAGCATCTGGATATTTTAACTTAACTAATCATTACATGAATATAATCTTAAAATCATCAAAAGCTTTATATAGCCTATTGGTTGCTTCACCAAAGGTAAGTTTTACATTTTTTGTTCAGAAATTACATGTTTATAATTATTACAAGATATTTCTTTATGCAGAACTTTTGGTTAAAAAAAATATGGTTTTGTTTAGAAATCACATCTTTATTTTGAAATTAAATTTTTATAAATAAAATTCTACAAAGTATGAATTTCTACTTTGTAGAATTTTATACAAATCTTTTATATAAATTTACATAATCTAATTTTTATACAAATTTACATAATCTCATTTTTTTTTAATTTTAAAATATCAAATACATTAAAAATGCACAAAATTAATTTTAAAAAATGCAAAACAAATTAGAATACTTATAAAATATTGGCTACAAAACTTAGATTAACAAATGTAACTAAGTTTATTTGTTTAAAAAATATTTAAATATATTTTCCAAATTTATGTTCTTTTTCTCAAGTAAATTTTTTTAAAAAATAAACTACTGAACTATTAGCAGTGAGATATAGCTTTCATTTCAAGTTTTTGGATTCAACTTTCATTTAAGGCATGGATGATTTTAGTCATTTGCAATATACTAAAATATCTCAATATGAAATTGTTATTTGCTAATATGTAATAAACTTGTATATTTCCATCTACGTTTGATGCAAAGTGTATTCTCTCAATTTCAAAAAATTAACATTTTCTTTTATGTGCATAAATTTATATATTTAGATATTTATGGATTCATAAAGCAAGAACGAAATTTTTTAATAATTTTTAGGTATAATTCAAAGAGCCAAGTGATTTTAAAAGAAATTAAATAATCCGTAAAAAAGTCAATAGAAAAATTTATCTAAGAGCTTTTAAGTTTCCTTGGAATTGTGAACACAGGCATCAAAATTCCTATAAGCGTCTTGATAATGTAAGAAATTTAAACAATTTTTTTATATTATCAAGATGATTGTAGAGTATTGAGAGTTATATTTCCTTTGTATATTTTATTCCAAATATCATTTGTAATCTGTTGTAGTTTTTATATTAAAATATCATGTAATTTGTGTAATATGATAATTGTAATTTGTTTTTATTTTATCAAAAGAATTAAAGTTTCTATATAAAATATTCATGCTTAATTTATTTGATTCCTACATTTTTACAATTCAGAAATAATTATTTAGTTCAATATTTCCAATTTTTATTTAATAATTATGTTCTGAAAGGTATCATTTCAACATGAATTTTAAATTTTTAATCAGCATTTATAAATGAAAACATTTCTTTAAAAGAGTGCTTTCATTTGGTTTTTCTTAATTTAAAGACTAATTTAATTAACAGGAAACTGTTTTAGAGATGAGATGTACAAGAAGAGTTAAGAGTACATTTAAATTTTTTGTTCAGTTTACTGAATCCATAAATATTTCATATTAAATGTTTTAAATAGAATAATTTCTATTATTAATTATTCATAAAATTTCATTAAAAAAGAATAAGTGTATTTTTGACTAAATATCCTTAAGTGTGGTCTCAATTATTTTGATCAAATATTGGAATAAATGTGTTTGTCTTTCAAAGAAAGGATTTCTAGATTTTTTTTAAATTCTAACACTTTATTTTTAATTATTGTTTACAATAATACTCTAAGAATTAAATATTTACAAAGAATATTTTACTATTTTTATTTATTTACACATTCAAAGTTTTTTGTAACTTTTCTCTCTTCCATGAAATATGTATGATTAAAAGTGCTAATTTAATAAAAGAATTTAGAAAAATATTTTTATAAACATATTATTTAAAATTATTTCTTCATTTAATCATGATAAAACTAAATAAATCTAGGTATTTTTGATTGGATTGATCAACTATTTTTAACAATATTGACTAAAGTAGTAGATATTCTCATAAAATATATTTTTTGTAAGAAACTGACTTCCAAAAAAGAACCTTCTTCCAGATCATTAATTTTGTATGAATGTTCAGCTGTTAAAGAATCACCTATTTATGTGTCTTCCCATATTATTTTAAAGTATTTTATTTCTCATATTAAAAACATCTTTTTGAAAATTTTAATTCTTAGTATAATGTAAGAGTTTATTTTGAAAACTTGTCACACAAAATAAAGCACAATGCTTATTTATAATGCATGTTTTATAAATGTGAAACCATAAACTATAGTAATCACATTAAGTGTTGAAAAATATGAGAAGCAAAAATCAATATTGTTATGTTAAAGCAGGTGTTTGAATAAATTTTAGAGTAAACGATGAATATGATGCACACATATTATTAAGTTGAAATTGCTAACAAGCATAGTATCAAAAGGATCGGTTAGTCTTACTGATTACACACAGTTAACAAAAGACTCAATTTAGATTACAAATTTGGATATGCATCAGTACAAGTTTCCTAAAACTTATGTCATATACTCAAGTTTCTTGAGAATTTTGAATTGATAGCATGTGTAACAGTAATATAATGAATACAATTTCAATTGAATTAAATACTTGCCAATGAAATATTCTAAATGCTCTTTCCATAAAATAGACAAAAGTGAGCTTCAATGAATCCTATTCAGGTAATTATACACAAGTATTCAAAAGTTGAATTGTCACTTTGCAATTTTTTTCTGATATGAATAAATGTGTCATTTTATTTATTCTCATTCTCAGAAATATTAAGTATAAGTAAGTATTGCATGTTTTTGCGAATCACGCTTCAAACTACAAAAAGGAATTATATCCATAATCGAAATGTACATCCAACATGATTTATATTTTTTATTTCATTTACAGTAAAAAATTTTATGGATAAGTAATACCTGTAAGCTTATTATTTATTTTAAATGTAGGATTTCCTATCTGCTGCTGCTAATTCATCAAAGCAGTCAACCATTTAAAATGATTATACTACCATAATTCCTTTTTTTTTTTTTTTTTTTTTTTTTTTTTTTTTTTTTTTTTTTTTTTTGAAAATTTAAAATTTTAAGTAATTAATTAAAATTTGGGAAATTTAATTATTATATAATTAATATGATCTAATATTTGTGTAATGACTTGAATATAAAAAATTACAAAAAAGATGAATTCCAAAATTGTGAATGAATAAGATATTATAAGATTGCATTTATTTATAATGCTAAAACAACCTCAGTCAATTTAAAAACTTATTATACCTATTTAATTTTAAAGAATAATTTTTCCTTTTTAAAAAGAAATATTTTGAATGCTTAAAATTTTATGTAAATCTTAGTTCTTATATTTTAAATTTGTCACAAAGACAGATTTCCATTCTATAAGTTCACAATTAAGGAATAAACACAAATCACCTTCTTTGCTAATAAGTAGAATATAAATCATAATATAGCAGTCATGTATAATTCAAATAATTTTTCATATATCATCAGATTCAGAATAAATTAGATTAGGAGCTTCAATGATAATTTCTGTCATGCATTTTTTCTATTTTTAAACATTTAAATATGAAAATTATAATAATTTTTTAAGGCAAAAAAATGAAAATATTTGAAACATAAATTCACATTGAGTATGGTAAAAATTGCAGCAAAGACATCTAAAATTTTCTGAGCAGTACATTCACAAAGTACAAACATGTATTGCTTTTTCAGAGTGACATAGCTTGATGGACATCCCCAGTGTAAATCAGTCATCAAGATGACACTACACTGTGGTGGTTACTTCCCATTGTGAATTAGAGGCTTTTGTACTCTTGACAAGTGCTATAGGGGAGGGGGGACAAATTAGCTTTGGAGCATAAACTATGTTGCCACTACAAGCATATTTTAAACAAGATTCTTCACAGACCCTCTGGCAGTTAAGGGTTAAAGTCTATATATTTCAGGACTTTTATATTAGTTTTTGTAAATATAGGCAACTATGAGAAAGTAAAAAAAAAAGTAATGCAATAGTAAATTATCGCATTACTTTTTTATATAAATAACATCAAATAAGAATGAAGTGTATCTGAGGATTTTTAATTGTTCTTTATTTAGGTTAATGGATTTTATGGAGCCTCTGGTGTGTCTGGTGCTATTCCAATGGCTTACACACACATTGCAAAAACATTCTTTTCAAAAGTTTTAAGTTATAAACAGCAGAATAGAATTGAACTTCGAGAGTATGAAAGATCAAATTGGACATTCCATGTTAAAGGACTATGGTATTACAAGCCTGAAGATAATTTACCCTCTGTCACTTTCATAGGGTCACCAAATTTTGGTCAGTATGGTTAGCAGTAAAAAGTGAACTTTATTTTTAATTTCATATATTCTTATTATATATTAGGAAAAATCACTTTCATGTAAAAAACTATTCTCTTTTGAAAATTAAATATTAAGTTTTAAATTGAAGTCAGAAGTGAGTAAAACAGCTTTAGCCATTTCCAGTTTAATGATGTGTACTATGTATTATTTAAAATGATAATAAAATACACAATACTTTTGATAAGATTTTTTACCTGTTGAAAAAAAGAAACATTTTAAATATTATGACAATGTTTACTGCTTATAATTTTTTAAAATATTATTTTTCTTTCGTAACTAATACTGCATAAATGTATACTAGTATGCAAAATTTAAGGAAAAGTTTTTTAAGTATATAGCCCTGAAATTTCAGAAAAGGGTGTCTATTAATCAGTACAATATAGGATTCAGTAGAAAGTTCATGTACATGGAATTGTGAGGAACAAAACATCACAAGTAATGTGAGAATATGCAAAATATATGTAGTTAAAGTGTGCAGTTCAAGACTAATGAAAAGAACATACGCAATTAAGGACGTTCACCGCAAGTAAGTTCTTTCGTGAAGTATAGTACATAGAAGAAATCGCCTGATAACTTTCAGATGTGAAAATATGATAGGAAAGCTGGAGGGGGAATGTTATGTGATCAATGTAGCTAAAAGATTTGGAGTCAACAAAACTATTATTTCTTGCATTTGTAAAGTATTCTAAACTATAACTATTACTGAGGTGGGTGGTAGGCATTTCAAAAAAACGATGGCAAAAGAAATCAAAACCAGTCAATAAACAGCACTGTACAACAAGTCAAGTTTCATGGTTTACTGTATCCAGACGTCTCCACAAAAACACTATTTACCTGCCATTCTGAATACGGCATCCCTTTCAAAGCTGGCCATCAGTATTTAGACAATTATAGTAAGAAGTGATATATCACTATCCTTTTTTGATTTTGTAACCTATCAACATTTTTACAATCAACTACTTACTTTAGTAAAATTCAAAATTCTACTGGAGATGTCTCTGGTCATTTGTGTATATTTTAGAGATTATCTTTAAATACCTTGGTTTTTGAGAATTATCAATATTAATTTCATTTTTCTAATAACAATCATATTTGAACCAAAAAAAAGTTTATTCTACCATTGGAAGTTTGTCTTAAATATGTTTATCATCTTTAAATTCAAAGAATAATTAGGAATTAATTTATAAAATATTCCAGAATATCTACATTCAAAATATTTTTTTCTATTAATGCTGTGGATTATTTGATATAATTCTGCTTCCATTACAATTTTTCAATTTGAAATATTTCATTATTCATTTGTACCAATAAAACATTTATCCTTAAAAATGTGTAGACTCATTGGTCATAACTTGTAGTCTACTTTACTTGTTTAAAAAGAATATTTCTAATACTGAGCCATACTTCTAAGTTTCTTTCATATTTTTTCAATCAGTATTCCTTAAAATTTTCAAAACCCTGATTTAGATTTTTACAAAACTATTCACTTTTTTGACAAGCTACATAATGTTTATTTAATCTCAGCTGTAAATGTTTTTAATTTTTGATAACAAAAAAACAATATCAAACTTAGTGATGATATGAAGAATAAACTGAGGACAAAGCACTAGCAAACTTGGAAGGAAAGGAAGATTAATGTCTTTTCTGGCATAAAATAACTTTTAAATATTCATACAAATTTTCTTTTCATGATAAAATTACATAACTTTTTTGGATTTAAAACTATTTTTTTAGACTATATTTTAATAAAAGATTTTGTGAAATCGAACTACCAAATTGTTATAAAATTTTAAACTATTGGGACATGTTATTTTCTTTATCTTCACATTCATGTTTTACATGACACAGAACTTAAGAAATGTCATTTATAATTCATACTTTATAAAATGCTACAAATCAGTGCTTTGTTACAGCCAAATACAGTACAGGAAAATGAATTATTAGAATACAATATCTTGTTCATTTCAATCTTAATTCCTCAAGAATGAATAATCTTTTAGTGTGTTTCCAATTGAATCTCTAACAACTATATTGTTTATTTATGTTTAGAATTTTTAACTGCTAAGCAAATTAATAATTTTAACATTATTTAGATTTTGTTATTTTTGTTTTATTTTTCAATTTATATTTTAAGAACTTGAATCTATGGTACACCATTAAACTTTTAGAAAAGATTATAAATAAAAAATTTATTTTGTAAAGTATTGTATTTAAGTATTGTTTTTAGCAAAATCAATGTGCCATATTATATGTTCCTGCTTATAATTATAAAGCATTTGTTTTTATTGTTTAGGTTATAGGTCAGTATACAAAGATCTTGAGGCTCAAGTTGCAATTGTGACACAAAATAAAGATTTACAACTTCAGTTACATAATGTAAGTAAAAGAATTATGGACCTTTTTCTTGTTTAAAATTTATGCAACCAATGAAATGATAAAAAGAAAATATTAGATTATATAATAAATAATCAAATCACATTATTATTTTTAATTACCTGTAAATCATTAAAAGTATTATAGCATTTATTTTATTATTCTTTTCATTAAGTTTTTTAAAAAATGTAAATAAATATTAAAATTGATCAAAATTAAATTGTTAATTTTGCTAGAAAACCAATTGTTTTATTGACTTTTACATTAAAGATTAAATTAAATAGATTAAGGTAGTGTGCATATTACTTTTTTCAGTTGTATTATAGGTCCATTTTTATTTCAGGAACAACAAAGATTATACGATCGAACAACAGTGATTGACGAAAATTTATTTGAAAGACCAGATCGCAGAGTCTCATTTTGGGTGAAGATTGTGACATTTTTCTTTAAGGACTCTTTTTGATTCTAAGGAAGAATACAGTACATAATGTTAAACATAAGTGCAAATTTTTGTTGAATTTTAAAATCGAAAGCTCTCTCTAGTCTTATGGAAAATTTATTGTTGATATTGAAATTTCTTAATTTATAAGAGAACTGTTGAACTAAAAAATATCTTTATTTTAAAATATATAAGAATAATTATCCATTTATCTGATTAAAAATCTGCATATAAAATCTTTAATAATAAAAAAAGTACCAAGAAATTTGTTTGAAGGAAATTTTTTAATAGAATTGCTTGAGAAACAAGAAATGATTATAAAAAAAAAAAAATACCAGCCATCATTTCAATCAACTGATTTTAATGTTATTAAAATAACCCAAAACAATGAAACTACATTTAAGTGAAATAACACTAAAGCAATATGGTTAAATTTGTTATAACAAAGCTGCCTGCAAAATTTTTTTGAATTGGGCAAATTTGTTTTAATACTTTTCTTTATAAATGGATTTCCTGATATTTGCTTAGGCTACATTTTAATGTAAACCAATTTATACCAACAGATGATTCGTTTCATACATAGAAACATCCAGAAAACAATCTAAATACTATAGCGGAAGTATCTCTGTCATAAGAAGTTAAAATATTTTATTTGCCATTTTAAATTTGATGTAAAATAAATACTTCAAAAATAAATTATGAATTTTACTTTTAATATTCTAGCTCTCAAACTGCAAAAAAAAAAAAAAATTAAGTATTTTTAGAGTAAAATGCTCTATAATTGTAAAATTTTGGCAATTTTACATGGTCAAATATTTACAAATAGAATTCTGTTAATACATTTCAAACAAAGACAAAAGTAACATTTTATTTAAAATAAGTTTCTATTGATGATGCAATGATTACTTTCCAGTCTTTCTACTTGTGTTGCATCTAACCTGAAAAAAAAAAACGATAATATCCATAAATTTAAAAATAAGTAAATCAGATTAAAATCTATTTATCCCTTAATAAATTAATATATATATATATATATATATATATATATATATATATATATATATATATATATATGCATAAATAAAAAATTTGGTTGTTATTAAGATGACATTAAAAACTTAAGTTAAAATAAATGCCATGAGTTTTTATCAAACAAATAACTATATAATATGGTGGTAGGCAACCAGCATGTACTGTCACTTTTAAAAGTAGTTGTATGCAGCAGGCAGCACTACCAAAACTTATAAGTGGACATCTCCAATGCCTCCGAATTGACCAAGGCAACAAAATATTTTCCATATGTAGGAAATGCAATATCTACTTTCCTGCACAGAGCTTGAAAAAAGACTTGTTTCAAAGTCCTTTTCTTCTTTTAAAATTTTCATTAGTTAGTGGATTTAGTTTAATCTGTTGGCTAACCAAATAGGATAGGAAACTACATATTAATCTAGTGAACACTGCTAAAGAAAAAATTTCCAAAACCAATATTTATTTAGTCTTGGAAGACAAATTACTAATCACAGGTAAATCCTCAATAAGAAAATATTATTCGTACTTTATTAATAAAATTAAATCCACATTCCTATCTTGATCCTCTTTCTATATCTTTTATTCTTCTAAGTGACACTAAATAAAATATTAAATAAACAATAAATTCAATTATTAATACTACTAATACTATTACAAGAACAATCTAAGAACTTTTAATTGGAAATTAAATGTACCCTTATACTTATTATCTAAGAGCCTCACCAATAAACTACAGAAAATAAAAACAATCAAACTACATCTACAAAATGCCAATATCAAGCTGCAGCTTCAAATCCAAACTGATGTCCTTCTCTAAAATGTATACTTAATATTCGTAATCATAATACTATTAAAAACAATCTTCCAACCATTACATGAAACCCTGTAGCCATAAAAAATACAGAACCAAAAACAGAGTCACAATGCTATAATTAATTAATCATAAATATTTTTAAACATATATTAAAGATTAAGAGAAAATATATATATATTACTATATTTGATCTAGTAATTAGATTTTTCTTAAATGTTTAATTTAAGTAACATTTGAAAGTCCTTGAACAGAATAATTATCTAATTTTCTGTTCAAAGACTTTTTATTAGTTCAAAAATAAGTATAAAACTAATAATCTACTAAATGAAAATAATTATTACAAGAGTCCAATAAGCATATTGTGCTTGGTTTAATTTATAACAAATATAAGAAAAACATAAATTTTTAACAAAATTGATAAGATTTTGGGAAATCTTACCACTTTTTCCTATGCATTGTACATTATTAATTACATTCTAATTATATTTAGGAGGGGGAAAACTCTTAAAACGGCAGCATTCTATCTAAATGAGTAGTGAGTTTACACAAGAGTTGAAACACTGATAAAATTCAAAATCTAATTAACAAATCTACAAATAATCTGCCAGTCAATACATGATTGAATTTACTTAGTTCTGTAGAAATATATGTTTTCCATTAAAAAAAATGAAGTTTTATGTACAAAACTCTTTAAAATTTGTCTTCTTCAGGGCATATATTTATGGGAGTGATGAAACATTGAAATACATCATCCTCTTATTTGTATAGATTTTTTTTTTCTGTTGACTAAATTACATTCAAATACAAAATTTAGAACAATACATAATTAACTCGTAACTTCTTAAATAACTTGTTGAATTAGCATTTTCATGGATTATCTCAGTGGATTTATTTCAAACTATTCTAATTTTTCATTTATTTTACAATAATTCATACTTTGGGTATTTTATACATCATTATGAAATCCAATGTGATTTTGATAACGTTTCCCCCCCCCCCTTAATTTTTATTTAAATTGAAATTTTTCCTTTGCTTAACCTAAACCACCAATCCCTTTATTTAATGTTTTATTCTCGACATTGTTAAACAGTGTGTGTATATATATATATATATAATTTAAAGATATACTATCTTAGTCCTGTTTCTGTAAGAGTATGAAATTTCTCATTATTATATAAATAATTATTTTTATAATCTCTAAAAATATTTTTAAAGTATGTAATTCTTATACTACTAAAAAAATATTAATATGCTTTCAAAAGGAGAAAGTTATGTTTTAATAATAAAAAATATTTAACATTGTTATCTTATTTTATATTATTATTAAATGAAACATAAAATGTATTTAAAAAGTCAATGTTTGGGAAAAATATTCTAAATTTAAATGCTCTTATAGCATTTATTTATCTAAGAATTATTTCCATTTGTAAAATTTGATTGAACCCAATCAAAATTAACTCAAAATAAAAAGAAGAAAGGAATAAATTTAAATAGAATTTTAGAATATTTTAAATCAAATGAAAATTCTTCTATAGCAATAATTATATATTCATAAATTTAAATTTACTTGATTAGATTAAATAAATTTACTAAATTATTTTTATAGCTTGACAAACTCACCTATTCATAAATATCAAATCGATCAGCAACATATCTCACAAAATCTCTTGGCCTCATAAAACGATTAGAGTGTTCTTCTGGTATTTCAAAATCTATATAAAGTGTATAAATATAATGTTTAATAATTTATACTCACATGTTTATCTTTTATAAAGGAAAGATAAAAGCAAACATGAAATTTCTTTAAATTTAAGACTTTGTTTTTGAATCTCAGGGAGCAGATTTAATAAATAAAAACCAATTTTAATAAACAATGGCCCAAATAACATATATAGTATATATAACCAAATAACAATAGGCCCAAATAACATCTTACAAACACAATGGAATTTCAAAATTTTGGAATAAAACATTTAAAACATTCTTATTATATAATAAAAGTATATAATTACATAAAATAATTTTTCTATTTACTTTTTAAGTTTAAGAAAGCTTCAAAAAGTAAATATGGTTGTTGTTTCTGAAAGATTTTATAGAAATTTAATAATATTTAATATTAGATTTTATGAATATGATATTTTGGAAATGTGTGTGTTAGCAAATTATTCATAAAATTACAATGAAAAATTATTAAAATTTCTGCCTTTATGTTTCTGTAAAAATATATAAATATCTTTTCTTTTAATATTTTAATCAGTGTTCAAATATAATATATAGGGATTCACTTTTTTCCATAAATAAGGGATGAAATGGAAAATTACAAAATCACTTATGTATAATAAAAATTTAAAAATACTCTTGATTTCATCTAAATGCTAATTAAAACTATTCATATTTAGAATAAAACCAGTTTTAATGTTCTTGTTGAACCTAATGTGGTTTAATTAATTTTTAAATATGTTTTATTCACTATAAAAGCTATTAATAGTTTTATAATGGAAATATCTCCAGTTTCTATAATAATAAAATAAAAAATCTCTAGTTTTATAATATCTCTAGTTTCATAATCTAAAATAACTAATTCACTACTACTCAGCAATTATGATTAACAAAATCATTGATTTTTTTTTTATTATCCAATTATAATTATTGATGAGAATGCACAACTTATCTAGCATGTCAAAAAATATATTAAAAGATACATGTAATCCTAATTTATTACTTAAATATATATTGAAACAATGAATATTTTAATGTTTGAGTCTTTCTGCAAAAACAAAATGTTTAAAGTAAGACTTTAAAAAAACAAATTAGAAAAATATGTGAAGTTTAGGTTTTATTACAAATAATATATTGTTAAATAACTTTTTGTTTAAAATCACGTTGCTTGAAAACATAATTTTGATGAATATCCTAATCATATAAACAATTGTTACTTAAATAATTATGGACTATTTGTTGATCTTAAACTTACCATGGTAACTTAAAATCTTTTTCATCAAAACACAAATATTATTCACCAAACTGTATTTAAAATATATTATTCTAAATAGCACCTGGTTGTTTTTTAAACATCACAAATAATTTCTGAAGTATCCTCTTTCCATAAATGTATGGTTAAAAAATGGGTACTTCATATTAAAAACATAATTTAAAATCTGTTACAACAATAATAGAAAATGTTCTCAATATTAAATATGAAAAAACAAAATAATTAATCAAGAGTAATTATAGAAGCAATTTCTAGGAATTCTTCTTCAACATTTACATAAAAAACATATAAATGAAATTAAAAATTCCATTTTTACACTTACTTTATTTTTCAATATATAATCTGCAAATTACATATCAAAAATGTTTTGAATTTTGTTTTGCACATTATACGCCACTGAATAATTTCCTTTTTATCAGGATGAAACATTTTTCCTCAACTTACAATAAAGTTTTGAAAGGAACTCCATTTATGTTTTATATAATAAATAAATGATGGCGCTACAACTTGGTTGACTTATTTCAACTATATTCAATTTTATCCAATTATGTTCAAGAGCAAATTTGGTTCCTCAGAAAGATATTACAATTGCTATTGGTCAATATCATTTAGCATCTTGTCTTGACCTGAGCAGTTTAGTATAGAAAATATTCAAGCTCTTATATCATTACATGGAAATGAAAGAATATTAGGTTACATAATAGATTTTAAACTAAAAGAACACAAATAAAAAAGGTGACAAACATATTAGTGTAAGGTGAAAAACAAAGCATGTGAAATACAAAAAAGAAAATTTATCAGATTTGCAGTTCAAAAATAAGCCATTTCTTTCATTTAACTATTAATAAAATAAATGTAATTTATAAAGCATGTTCTCAATTTAGAAGTTATTTAAAAAAATAGATATATTTTATTAGAATTTTTTTTGGAATTATTGCTCTTGATCAATCTTGCACTTTCATCTAAGTTTATCACACTTTGCGATAAGGTAGACCCAATCAGATTTTTTTTCACATTAAAAGTTTTGCCTGAACAATTTATTATACTTTTAATCAAACTTGGTTTTTTACATGACACCAAATTAATAGCAGAATATATTTTTGACTATTCGGCAAAACAAATTGCCGCTGATTATTCGCTGTTACACGCTTTTTCCTCCCTTTTACTTGAAAAAGTTCTTATGAATAAGACACAGCAGCTGATTATATACAGGAAAATATAATAATCATATAAAATCAAAACTAATTTATGACAGACTTGCTTAGGTAACTAAAATAATAATGCTATTAAAATACTTATGAAAAAAATCTCAATTTTAGAATTTATTTAGACAACTGTAAACATCAAAGAAACAGTTTAAATACAAAATGACATTTGTAGACCAATAGAAAAACTAAGGTGATAATGGTATTTCTAAGCATTAGCTGATGATTTCTTGGGATCACAGTAACATATTTTAGCAAAGTTTTCTACATACTTAAAGGAATATAATGCTAGGACAAAAAATAAACTAAGGCTCTCCAAAGTTACAGCAGAAAGAAATAAGTAACAAAAGGAAAATGTTTTAGAGAGAACAAGGCATTTTTCACTACAAATACTATATTTGCCACAGCAAAACTGCATCAATAAAAAAAAAACTGAATAGAAGTAATGGTAGAAAAAGATTACCACAGCAGGTTTATCAATAAAAGTCTATTGAATAATAGACTGGGTAGAATACACATTGAATTATGAACTGAATATAAGCTTGACTCATTGAAAATTAGAACTTTTGGATTTAATGTTTTTGCTTATGCCTATAAATGTAAAAGATAAAAAGGCAATAGGATGTGAATACAGAATAGGGCAACTTCTAATAGGATGTGAATACAGAAGTAAAGATTTTTTTATTTATGTATCAGACATTTTCGATGTACGCCAGTAAAATTCATTGAATACAGTTATTTTTAAGAAATTATTTTTTCTCTTCACAGAAAAAGAAATGTGAAAATGAAGATGGAAACTTATTCAGGACAACATCAACTGTTTACAAAAGGATGGTCCATTATAATTGAGAAGATTTTCTTAAAGAGTACAAGGGGCAACCAGTAGAAATACCTATTTACTTTGCTGATAAAAAAAGAGAGAAATTATTAATAAAAAATTCGATTTCTTTACACTACCTTAAGAAGAGAAGAAATTAATTAAAGCTAACAAGGATGAGATACTAATAAATTAAAAAGAAATAGGATGCAAATGAACTTTAAAAAAAGCAAAATTAAATAAAAATGAAAGATTCAACATTATAAGGCTATACTTATTGCCAAAATATACAATAAAAATTTTTTTAGATTGATCAGATTCATTTAAGAAACATTTACATACTTCAGTAGTGAAAAAAAAACTGCACTGCTGACCTATTGATTATTATGAAACTTTTCTGAATTAAGAGTGATTTCTTGCACAGAAATATCAACAAAGAAATCTACAAGTAGCATCCCAGCAGAATTCCATGATTAAAATCTTTAGATGCTCTAAAGACAATCAAGAGTTTAGAATTGGAAATTTGATTAATTTCAACAAAAGAATTTCAAACAATATGTGCATAAGTGTTTAAAACTATCCTTTATGTGTAGTTGATTTGCTGATAATAATCAGAAAAAAAATAAATAAAATTCAAAAAATTATCAAGAATCTTCAAAATATATTCAAAGTATAAAATCTTGGTTCAAAGTAAAAAGTCAATCTATATTGGAATTAATATTTTCAGAAAAACAAATGGTTTATTTGGTGGAAAAATTAAATTTTCATCTTAAAAATTATAAGCTGATATATTCTGTGAAAATAACATTTAAAAAGAAAGACAATTCCACATTATTAAAAGACAGTACTGCATATTGTTAAGCTATTAGAGCCTTATTATACTTTGCAACAGTTACGAAACTTGATACTGTACAAACTTTAAACTTAAGGGATGGAGTTAAGAGTCTGTGATCAGTATTTCACTGTAACCATTTATAACCAGTATTTTTTACAAATACCAGTTACTTCTAGAAATTAAATTTGTAACATGTCAGAAAAATCTGAAATAAGACAATGTACTCAATTTAGGGACAGTGTACTTGATTATAAAACAGCCAATGGCAATGTGAGTACTGTAATCAGAAATACCATCAATTTATTGGTACAGAAGGATGAATTGTAATAGCTTTAGATTGGGTAAGAAAAAAATGACAATAGTAGAAATTAGAAAAAAATATGCCATTAATTGATATATTGTTACAGAAGCATGAATTGGGAATTGAAAAATCACTTCAGGCAAGGTTCAAAAGACAAACCAAGAGTAGAAATTAGAAAAAAAATATATAACAATAAGAAATTAAGTAAATTAATGTCGAATCAAAACAGAGTAATGTTTAAAAAGATTAAAATTGCAAAATAAAAAATAAGGCTGTTCATGAATAAAAATAATAATTCTCATAATAAAATATAACCAATTACATTTGTTACTCATTTCATCTTCATAAACGAAGTAAACAAGTTGAGAAAATTAATAATCTGGGTATATATATCATACTTTTTCAAATAAATTACATTTCTTTGAATGTTAAAAGAGCCAGATATTTTAATTTTTCATTTAAGCATTTTCATTGGAAAAACATTTCTTGTATTAATTTGTAATTATATCTAACAAATATTTAATATCACTTTTTACATTAAATAATTACAATGATAAATGTTTCTCAAATTACTCTTACCAGAATAAAATATAAATGAATTCTTTTTTATTATATTACAATTACAATTTTAAAATAATTTTATAATATTTTTAAAAGTAATTATGTTTCATGCTTGCAAAAGTGACTTCCAGTTTTTAATTCTTCTCTCCAAAGTCATTTCTTGCCCTTAAAAGTTATGCATTTATACAATTTAATTAGCTATTCAGAAAGTGATAAAGCAAAAATGACAAAATATTTCTAAATACAATATTTTCTTTGCACCTTAATTTGAATCTTACATGACAGAGCAATGATTATGCAGAAACATTCTGATTATAAATAGGTTTAAGTGCTGATTATAAATAGGTCAAGTGCTGTGTTTGACAAAGTCAATCACAGCACTTGAAAATCTTTTCTACCAAGAAAATATAATGTGGTTCTATAGCTTTTCAGATTTTGTTTTTTTGTGTATTTTTCATCACATCACCCTTTTTCTTATATACAGTATGTCCACTAAAGTCATTTGCCACTATGTTAGCTTTGGAATGGCTACTACTATATTGATAAAAGTGGTGTCTAGGTATAGTGCGTGGTGAACAATTTTGCCATCCCCACACAGAGACCCTGAGCACAATGGTGTATTGTTACTCGCTTTAACTATATAAACAATAAATTACAGATTATCTATGAGAATTTTAACCAATTAACAATTCACATGCAATGACTAAATTTTAAAAAAAAGTCAATTAACAATAAAGAAATGTTTTAATGCAAAAAACATTTTCTAAAGAAGTAATCCAGATTAGATTAGAAAACCAGATACATTTTCCTAAAAAGGAAATTTTTAAGATTTGAATAATTTTATTATTTTTGTATGTTTTATGTTACCTACTGAGTATGTGAATTGTCTATATAAGTCTCTAAGTCAGAAATGAAAATCTTAAAAATATGTCTTTTTTTAAATAGAATTCCTTATAGCAGTTAATCATGAATTAAATTTTTCAAAGTTTTGTTAAAAACTTTCTTTTAGCTAGTTCAACTTATCTATTTCCAAAAATATTAGTAAATTTATAAAATAAAATTATTTTTTTTAGATCTTTTCTGTTCCCCCTCCCCCACTTAAATAACATACCCATGTTTTAACTTTTTAGATTGTCATTTGTAGATCTTTAAAAGTAATACAATATAATATTTTCAAATGTGGATCTATATTTAATAAACTTTCACCTTATTTGTTATTAGT
The DNA here is from genome assembly GCA_026290005.1 of Latrodectus geometricus. Classification (NCBI taxonomy): domain Eukaryota; kingdom Metazoa; phylum Arthropoda; class Arachnida; order Araneae; family Theridiidae; genus Latrodectus; species Latrodectus geometricus. Next base: position 62,101 of record JAPDSC010069646.1, read on the forward strand.
TGCACTTAAAAAATAATAATTCTCCATATAAAATAAATGAATGGCTAGAAACTCACTTTGAATACTAAATAAAGTACACACACCTCCAGGATACAAAATTAAGTAAATATCTCACCAAATTCATCTTCCATAGCAATAATGACTTCTACATGGTCCAAACTGTCAAGACCCAAATCTTCATAAAAATGAGAATCAAGTGTAAGCTGTAATGAAAGTTTCTGTACAAAGTATTCTTGCAAAAAAAAATAATAATAATAAATAAATAAATCATGACATGAATTTCCTGTTTAACTTACAGTATCTGGATTTACTTTGTCATACAATTTCAGAACCAAAAGAACTCGTTCTTCAATATGACTCATTGTATATGGCATATGAAATGAACCTCCTGATCTCACAGAAGTTAATAAGGGAACAAATAAAATCTGTAATTTATAAAATCATATAGATTAAAAAAATATTAAAAATACAGTGGTTTATTAAAATACTGTAGATAAAGATGGTAATGATTAAAACTATATTTGCACATATTTTAAATGTAATAAAATCAGAAAATCTCAAATTTTTAATAAAGACAAACTACAGAATTAAAAAATATTTAAAAAATTCTTTTTTTGTACAGCATAGAAAATAAAGTCAAAAGTAATTTTACTAAATGATAAACCTTAATTATAGAAAAAAAAATCTCTATTACAGCAGAATTGAATATCTATTGCATTTAGGAATAATCCCAGCACTAAATGTGAAAATAATTAACTTTATTTTAAAACAGTGCAAGATAATAAAAAAAAATCAGTTGTCAAAATGCATATAATGTTTCTCTGCTGAAGACTATTAAAATTTGCAAATTAAATTACTGCAGTTTTCTATGCAATTAAAAACATACTTTTGAATTTGGAATAAAAAAAATGCCAGTTAGTTACAATTTTACAATTATGTATTACTAAATTTAAAAAAAAATTAATTTCATTTCATAAAGAACAATATCCCCTGGACCAATAAGGTCGATTACTTAGGTCTCACGATAGACTCCAAATTAACATGGAAACACCACATCAATAAAATTAAAAATAAATTCATCGCGGGAAGAAAAATTATTTACCCACTCATGGCATACAACTCAAAACTTTCACTACCAAACAAATTATTAATCTATAAAGCCTACTTAAGACCAATTATCATATATGCAGCACCAATTTGGGGTGGGGCTGCAGAAACTAATCTTAAAATACTGGAAGCTCAACAAAGCAAATTGCTCAGACTAATCATGCAGTCCGTTTATTACATTAGGCATGAACAAATTAGAAAAAACCTTGGCATACTAACGCTAGTTAACTATAAAAAATATCTATCATTTAGATTTTATGACAAACTTTACCAAATTTCTAATACGGAAATCCAAAAAATTGATAAATACAATCCATATCAATTAATTTTCATAGGCCAAAAGCTGTACTGAGGCTTAAACCACAAACAAATCTTTCGATCCACTTCCATAAATGTCCAATACGAATGAAAAAATCAAAATAAGTAAACATTTCATAATCTGAAATAATTGCTGCAAGCAACAACTCCACAAATTCTTCTCTCGAGTTTCGGAATGCTTACAAACAAACCTTATAATCGGATCGTGCCTATTTCTTTATAACAGGAGTGGTATACTTACTTAGTCCCTCACTTATTATATTCCTTTTACTACTGTCATAATCTTTTTCTTAATCACACACTTTGTAGATAGTTATTTCTTCTTCTTAACTTCTATATATATTTATATAAAAAAAATTGTGTTATATATGTATATATATATATGTTTTTTTGACATATATAATTTATATGTGTATAATTAATAGTTTATTAAGAAAATCTCAAACAAACAATTAAATAAATTTGATTGTTTTATCATGTATAACTGTATTAATCAAGAATTTTGTTTTCTTAATGTTTGTATGTAAATAATTGTATTCATATACATATTTTGTTTCTAAATGTTAAATTATTCTTTTTGTTTAAATATATAATTCAAGAAATTGAATCTTTCTAATTTTTTATTACAAATATTCATTGCCATGTACTGTACAATCCCTTGGGAGTACTTACTATTCCTTGAGTTAAAATTATTGTATAAAATTTATTTGTGTGCGCTAGAACTGTTTATTTGTTATGCAGATTAATTTTAAGCTCCAATCAATTTCACTATAAAATCAAGATAAATGGCCCAGTGGCTACAAACCTACCAAACCTTAGACCTACTTCTTCTTCATAAAGAATTCAGAAGCCATCAATATAATCACATTAAATTAAAGAGTGTTATACTAATAACTACAAGATAATTCGACGATTGATTCCTTTCAGGTATAAGATTAGGGCTCAAAATTTCCTTCAAGGAATTGTTTCAAATTTCCTGAATTATTTTAATTTATAAGTTGATTCAGTTTATAACTATATTTATTTTGATTTGTGCTATTTATATTTAGCAGAGTTGAAAACTTATAATTATTGAATAACATTTCATAATTACCAATATTTTAAAAATTCAAAACTAATTTCTAAATATTATGTAAATTTTTTTAACATACTCAAGTAATTTATCTATTGAGCAAAGAAAGCATCTTAATTTATTAATCTTTAAAATTTTACAGAAATATATTTTAAACTACAAATTCTACTTAATTCATAGTATTTTTTATATTGTACAATGATCCCAATGTAAAAAAATACTTTACGTATGATCTTAGCAAGAACATAAATCATTTTAAATATTCAGCTATATAAAAAGTTGTTTACTGGCTAAATATATTTTCGTTTTATTGACTATTTACATATTGCTGATAGATTGGGAATCACTATATAAATTGTTCAAAAGCCAATGCTTAAGCGCATTGGCTTTTGAACATCCAGAAAATTAATGTTTTTTGATACATTAGTTTTTAAAATTCTATAAGTGTAAACTCTGCAAAAAATAAGATATGTACAGGGCGGGTGAATAAAAACAAATATTCATCTGAACAATGACAGCATCTTAAAACTTTTAAGATTTATCTTTGGCAGCTAAAAAATATACGAAATTTATGTAAAAATAATATAATAACATTTATTGTCATAAGTTTTATGCTTATTCATCACAACAAACAGCTTCTTCTTCTGAGATATTTAAATGTAAATTTTGGTCGCCATGTGTTTTATGTCATTATGTCCTGTAACAGTCGTGTTTAATTAGAGGTATATCCTTTAATAAACTCATGATGTCTTTTTTGTTTCTTGTGAAATTGTTCTACCATTAGAAAATACAAGTTGAGTAATATTTTTTAAATTTCCAAGCCTAACCTATTTTTGTTTTCTTTATATCAATTACATGAAAGGTAACATCTTCGTCAAAAGTATATTTGAACTTAATGCTGTTTGAGTATGACCTTTCAAGTTTTATCTATCGCATATTAAGCCAATTGATTTTTAATTCAACTGTTGATTTTTTTCTATTACCAATAGGAAAAATCAACAAGTGAACTAAAAACCAATTGATTTTTTTCTTTTGGAAAGGAAATGTTGTCGATTCATTTCAAGAATGCTGAAAGTGTTCTTCTTTTAATATTTTGTATTATATGATACCAATCACAAGGACAATAAATTTTTTTTCTTTCTTTCTTTTTTTTTTTTTTTTTTTTTTTTTTTTTTTTTTTTTTTTTTTTTGCATAAGATTCTATAACTACAAGATCAGCATCATTGGGCAAATAGCTGGGCCCCCTTAATATAATTTAAGCTCACAATTTATTTAGTTTTTATGTCTTCACTCTGAACCAATTTCAGTAAACTTAATGCAATTTTTATATTTCAATTTGTCCTGATGATGAATCTGAATATATTATAATTCTTGTAAAATTGTCGCGTATAATTTAATGTGTTTAGTTAAACACGATGACACTTTTTGTAAAACTTGCAATCCTCATGTTATAGGCCAAATATACATGTAGTCCTCATTAGTCTTTAAATCATGAAACCCAAGATTGTATACATATAAGTTTCTCTTGTAATAAGACACTGATGAAAACAATTTTAGAAAATCTAATGCTTTTTCAAAATAAAAACTAAACATGTACATTTCATCTGAAGCCCTTAATCATTAGCCATACTATTACAGGCTATTTCTACACCTTCCAAGTGTTCATCATGTTCAATTTCTGCCACATTTTTTTTTCATCTATTGTATTTTATAAACAAATAATCATATTTTGCATAGATATCTTTTGAAGGTTGTTAAAAGTGTGTTAAAAGTGGGATTATAAGCTCTTGAATAATGATTTGAAGTAGCAGGAAAAGTACTTATGTGTTTTATTACATGGATAATCTGTTTTGTTACTTGGAATATGCTGCCGCTTGTGATCCTTTGGATCTTTCTTAGAACAACAATTAAATAGTGACATGTTACTTATTCAATGTTTCTTTTAAACATTTTTAGCAAACACCAACATCTTGGCCATTAAGACTACTAAAATATTCAAAAGTCTGAGATCATGGTCCTTAGGTGTCACTTCTGGGCCATTGTCTTTTGACAGCATGAACTCTAATTAACCCCCTAAAAAAACACTATAACTTATGATGATCATTATGCTTGTAAAAATGTTTCATAGCTTTCTTTCTTTGAGAAAAGGTATCTTGCAATTACAAAGATTTAAACAGACACAAGGTTTATCATCAACTCTCTTTGCAGGAATTATTCTTTTACTTTGATAATGTTTAATTTGATTCTTTTTCAGTTCAGTTTTTCAATATTTTGAGACCATTTCCGAAGATTTCTGCGGTGTTTTCTAAAAACGATTTCAATCATTTTTATTAACATCTAAATTTTTGTTGTCTGATCAGTATAAATACGGTTAATTCTCCTAGAGTTAGGATAAAATAGGCTATCACTTTCACTGCGTTCCATTTTTTTTGACATTTTTATTTTTTCATACCCTTACAATAAATCTTTATTATGTTAAAAATTAAGAGTTTTTACAGCTATTAAAGAAAATTAATTTAATTTTTTTGATAACACAATAATTTTCACAAACACTTTAATATAATATTTTTATGTTTTAACCAAAGTTTAGATATTTTATATTAAAAGAAAGCATAAGTATAAAACTTGAACAATTCTAAATAGTAGAAGTAACAGTTACTATAAATTTCTTGTTTTTCAGTATTACCAACAAATATCAAAAGAAGAATTTAATTTTTATTTCAAAGTATATGTAAAAAATATAAAAGATGTACTTATTCACAATGTCTTCTGAAATTATTAAAATTTATATTCTGAAGTTATAAAAAAAAAGGGCTGTCTGATCTAGAAAAAAAGGCAACAATTAAATCCTTTAATAACCAAAAAAAATATTATTTAATCAAAATCTACAGAAATTATCAAAAAATGGACTTAGCCACATTGGCTTCAGAATGACTTAAATATGAAATATTATCAATTTAATATGAAATACCTTAAAAACTTGATTAAATTTTGATTATAGATTTAAAATTACTTTTAAAATCACAAAAACAGTCCTTATGATCCAACCATCCACATAATGGTTATTATATCACCTTTCCATCAGATTATTCTAAACAAGAGCAATACAAAAGTTCATCTTTATATCCCAAATGTGAACATTATTTAAAATGTAAAAAATAATTTTTCCAATTTAAAAATTAAAAGAAAAAAAAATTAGAAATAGTTCAAAATCTGCAAAAAAATTTTGAATTTTTATCAAAATACTATCTGGCATATTAACAACAAGGATTATAAATTAACGGTTTTTAAAAAAAAGTAATTTTCAATTATTTTACAGTTTAAAGATTCTTTCAGCACTAAGCCAGGTGGTATTAAAAAATTTAAAAATATACGAAATAAATTATTAATATCAATTACTACAAACTGAAAGAAAAAAGTCATTAAATTTCTAAGATAATTTGATCCTTTCATAAGATCACTTCACATGGTTTCTATATAGATACTAATCTTTCTGTAAACAAGAAAGAAAGATCAGCCTTTCTTTTCTATACATTTGAAAGTCTGCTTTAATTAGATTGTTTTTGGTACCACTGTTCATTTTTTTTAACATTAAGGTTAATGTAACAGGGAGCCAGTTTACAATCGACTCCAAACCACTATAAATTCATACACAATTGAGGTTAGAATCAAACTCACAAGCTACTAAACAGAAGGCAAAACTTAACTACTGAGCTATTAATTTTCAAAGTAGAGAGAATTTATAATTAAGTCCTAAATTTTATTTTTATATTCTCTGATTGATATAAAATTATGTGATAAATGATTATACATTTCAGCATTATGTTTAATTACTTTTCAAATTTGCTGGAAGGTAAAGATTTAAGCTTCAGACCCAAACACTTTATTTAGAAACTAAAACCCACTAGCAAGGAACTCATTAAAGTACCTTAATGTGGAATTTAATGACAAAATTTTTAATGCATATAAGTTACTTTTATTTTATTTAAAAACTTTATCAAATTTCAACACAAATGCAATGTAATAGTTTTAGTGCATTTGTTAAGATTTTTGCTTCAATATTACAAAGGTGATGCTATTGTTACTTCAAAATGTTTTTTTTTAAAAAAAAAAGTTTTTATTTAATAAAAGTTACTTATTTAATAAGTAAAAAAATCCAAATAATAAAAAAAACAATAGTTTTTAAAAATATTATGATTTTTTTAGAAAATAAATATGAATTATTTAAATTATCCTCACAAATTCAAAGAAAAAACGCATAGAAATTGTTCTATAATGTATAAAATAGGGTTACCAAAACAGAATGTTAAAGATTATTCTTCGCATTTGTGATCCTTCTGATGCAATAAAAAATCTAATTATTATTTCCTAAAATTTCAAACAATTCCCAAAATTTTTAGTGAATTAAACAAAAACATAAATATTTAAAATATTGCTACAAAATGAAACAACTCTTTATTACTTTTAAGGTATGAAAATTATTTTAATTTATAATTATAAACATAGAAGCTATAATTGAATCAAAAAAGCATGAGAATAAAAAATAATTACAATCTTACAAAGCAAAATATTTTTATTTTGAACTATTTAAAAATATAAGTTGAAAACTTAAATCGTTAATCTGCGCTATGGTCCCCTACTCTGCCAACTTGGCGAAAAATGCACCAAGCGTGGTAAACCGGACGTTTTTATACCTAATGAGCTCTTTATAGCAACCTCCGGAGGAAATAATTTGCGCTTTTTCGCGCATGCTCATTAATTGGTTTTTTTCTTTTAGCATTTTCATTGGTCGTTAATTAGTTTCAGTTTAAAAAAATCGGTCATTTTCATTGGTTGCTAATTTGCTTAAAACCGTTAAAAATCGTATTCCATTATCGCCATGGCAACAGCGTTATTGAAAACCCGCCAAGTACGGGACAAGCAGCACACTTTCGCCAAGTTGGCAGAGTAGGGGACCTAAAGCGCATTTTCACCAATTTTGATAACAAAGAATGAATAATGACCATGATAAAAATTGCATAATTAAGAATTTTTAAATTTTTATACTCAGAAAAATGCTAACGTTACGTTCTAAAATTTCAACAATTACTTTTTCACCAAATTTTTAATAACAGTATACAATTTATCCAAGAAAATAGCCTCTGAAATTTTCATTTTTCTATGATTATTCATCAAAACAATTAGAATTAAATAAAATTGATATTTTTTTTATTAAATATATCTATTGGAATTATTACCTGACCTTTGTTTTGTCCTCATTATTTTGATTATGAAGCTTTATATAATGTCTTTTCTTATTTATAATATTAGTTGTATTGATTAATGAGATACGACCAACTTTACGAATAGTATTAGAACATAGTGTACTTTTCAACGTATTCGCAAATGAAAACATTTTAAAAACTTTCTGTTAACACTTTAAATACTTGATTGTTTATAGTATATCCACCAGTTGTATCTCGTCACCTCACCTCCTATACGAAACCGGAAGATAGATACACCTTGTTGCCAATAAAAACACTTTGATTAAAAAAATTGCATTTTCTATACATATATATTTCAAAATTTTTTTCAAGATTTATTTTTCATATAAATTAATTTAAGAGTTTAAATTTTGTATATTCAATAAAATAATAGCAAATTGTAGTTAATATTTTTCTATCGGTTTACTGAAAATAATATTCAGAACCGTACTCTTTTTTTTTTATTACAAACCACCCTGATCACTTTTTATGTGTGTGTTGTCTTCTTTAGTTAGTACAATATTTTTGAATATTTCATTATAATAGATTAATTCACATAAGTTGCATTTGAGTTACTGTACATTCAATTATTTTAAAGTATCATGGCTATGCAAAGGAAGACAAATGTAAGAGTAAATTTGTAATCTTTATAACATAGACTTCTTTATAAATTTTATATTTTGGTCTTTATATATCAAAGCTTATATACTTATTTTTGTTTTAATGTTTTCTAGGTTCGACTCCCTCCTGAAGTCAACAGAATATTATACGTAAGAAATCTACCGTATAAAATTACAGCAGAAGAAATGTACGATATATTCGGTAAATATGGAGCCATAAGACAAATTAGACTGTAAGTTAGCCTCTTATTTACTTCATTTTTATAAAAATATGTATATGTGATGATGGATAATGTTCTATTTGCTTTCGTGGGAATTGATAAAAATGATTATTTGTCATTATTCAGCAATGGAGTCTCTTCTATAATAGTCATTTTAAGTTTATGTACATCATGAATCCCATTCTAAGTTACCTGATCCGGCAAAAATTATTTTCCAATACGCTTGCCCTAAAAAAATAGAAATAAGGTTCATTAGTAAATTTATTTTCAATTGTAAAATTGATTTAGATATTTCAGTTTTGAAAAATTTTTCTGAGAATGTTAAAAGTCAAATACGTAACAAATCTATAACAATTATGACAAAGTTTGGGTATTTTTTATTTTAAAATAAAATTATAATATTCTTTTTTTCACCTCTTATTTTCTTTACGTAAGATAGTTAATGTAGTGATTTTATTATAGGAAAGATTATTTATGGAAATTTGTAAAATTCGTAAATTTATGAACAAATTTTTCTTCAAGCAGTTGCTAAATCAACTGCCAAATGTGTTTATATTGTGCATAGGTTTTCTTCACATAACAGTTTATCTGATAATGTAATGCACTTTGTCTTCAGGAGTGTATTAATTGTGATTAATATAAGGTTTGATGTTATCATGGGTTTTAACTGTCAGTTTGGACAACTATGGATTTTATCAGATAGCTGCAGTATATTACAACATCTTAGTGACTGGTCCTTCAGCAAAATATGAGGCGTACAATAAAATTGAAGAATCTAGTCGTTAATATGACATGCATCAATAAAATATTAATAGAGCATTTGGCCATAAAAAAAAAATTTTTTCACAAAAGATTGCACATAATCTGACAAATGCTCTTGATGTGGTTCATGTACTTTAGTGCTAGGAAATGTTTAAAAAAAAAAAAAAATGTTCAGGTTGTTTCATATGTAATGTAAAACATCTAACCAAATGCTGAGTTTATATATATATATATATATAATATGAGTCCAAAACAAAACAGAAATTCCCCACAGGGGATTTACTTTCTTTAAGTAGACACGGGTGTCACAATTCCGAAGTACCCCAGTGATCTGCCCTCTTCTCTCCTCTTCTACTTTTTCTTCCTTTTTTCCCTCATTTTGGTTGTCTCTGATGAGGTTGAACGCTCCCCTTGAGCAGCTGTCACTGCTCTGTTGCTATTAGCTTCTCTTGAGGACTAAATCACCCACATGTTTGCCGTGCATGGAGGCCTGTTTCCCTGGAAAGGGGGCTCCTGGTAATTGAAGCCCCCAGAGACCAACACGTTCAGGGCTTGAAGTTGTCCTGATATTCCTGAAATCCCTGATTTTTTAAAAAAACGGCCTGAAATGTCCGTATTTCTCTAAATAAATCCTAGAATTCTTTAATTTTTTATTACATTCCTTTGAAAGTTTAATTTTATTTAATAATTTTATAATTTTCAGTAGTAATTTTTCTTTCAGTGGAATATATTTTTTCTTTCAACTGCTTTCTATGGAACTAGAAAAAGAAATTTTTTACCCTTTTTTGTTCCCTTTAAAACTGGAAATAAGGATGCCTAACACACACATTCGTCTCCGCCTCATTTTCGGCCATTGTTCATGAATGTCTAACATCAAAAATATTTAGGTTTGGATTCACCAATAAATTCTATTTTCTGCATTTACAGTCAAAAGATTCTATTTTTAGTATTTATACAACTATTTATAATGATGGCAAAATTGTGAGAATTACTTGCCTACGTTTATGCGCATGCGTGAAATGATTAATGCGCCATTTTGAACGATTCTGATAGGTGTTTTGAAGAACGTTTTTTAGCAAGTTTAGAATTTATTTTTTGAAAACAATTAATTTTCTTTTAAAAATGTCAAGGAATATGAAATTTTCCGATAAATGATTGGGACTGCAAGATGGGAATAAATGCCTAATTAAGACATGGTGCCAACGTGTTGACGATGTTCATTCTGCGGAGTGCTTCATTTGCAAAAGCAAATTCAGTGTTTTAAATATGGGTTTTAGACAAGTACTTGCTCATGCATATAGGTTAAAATACAAAAAAGCTGTGAACTGTTACAAGAATTAAATACTATTTACTATCAAGTCATTAACTCCACCTAAATCCTCGACGTTCACTGCAGTAGTAAGTAACAAATCATGGCTTCCCATAACATCAGAGAAAACCATTAAAGCTGAAACCATTTTAGTTTAGGTGGCAATAAAAAACAATTACTCTTTTTCATCTTTGAATAATTTAGCTAACATTTACGGAGAAATTTTTAATGATTCCTCCGTAGCAAAAAATCTCAAATTATCTGACAAAAAAGTCAGATATATGATTAATTTTGGACTAGATCCATATTTTAAAACTCTTTTGTTTTGGAATATCGGCACTACATATTTTGTTTTACTTTTCGATGAAACTGCTAAAAAATAAAGAAAGAAACGGTTAGATTACACCTTATATTGGTTTGATAAACAAGGAAAAAGTGTTTTTTGTTACTTCAAATCACATTTTTTAAAGCGTACTGAAGCCAATAAAATTGTAAAAATTTTATTAAATTTTATTGGAAATAATGGTTTGAATTTAGGAAAATTAATGCTGTTCTCAATGTATGGACCACGAGTTAATTTAACAGTTTTAAAACAAATAAATAGTAAACTGAGTAAGTTAAGTTTACCATTACTAGTTGATTTGGGTACATGTTGCTTACACATAATCCATGAAGCACTACATAAGGGTATTGATAAAATTGATTGTAATATTGATAGATTTGCTGTAGATATTTGTCAGTTTTTCAAACTATCTACTACAAGAGGGGAAGATTATCATTCCTTTACAGTTGGAAATACTGGAAGAAATCTTAGCTAAACATAGTTTTCTGCGTTATGTTGAGAGCCATTGCTTAACTTTGGGGTCTGTTCGTGAGAGAATCGTTGAGCAGTATGATGTTCTAAAGGAATATTTTATTGTTAAAGTACCTTAAGAGTCGAAATCTCCTCTTTCTGATTGACATCTTCAAATTATAAAACATTTGAAAAATCTCTCATCAAATCATTTGAAAAGACTCTGGCATATCTACATTTTGTTTCATTTTTTTGTAAAACTTTTGAACCATATTTACTTTTAATGCAAAAAGTCAAACCTTTAGTACATGTAATTTACAATAAGTTAAATGAAATTGTTCGCAGTATTATGTTTAAATTTTTAAATCCAGAAGAAATCTGTGAAAAAAAATGGAGTGAAGTTGCTACAAATTAACACTAAACATACCGGGGATTTTTTTTATTCGGCAAAATTAACGGGAAAATGGGTCAAATGACCCCTTTCGGTAGTTTTAGTGTTAATGTTGATTCAGGAAAAAATTAGTTTAATTTAAACAAGATTGAAATAGCTCATGGTGCAATAGCAATACGAGGAGAGCTTACGGATAAAATAACATTTCTACTAAATGTCAGAAGTTGTTACATATCGACTTCAAAATATTTTATTCAAAAACTTTCTTTAACAAATCCTTTACTCAAAGATCTCCAGTGTTAGTCTCTTTATAATAGAAAAAAGGAAGAGTCTAAGAGTTCATTTAGCAGATTAATTCAACATATTCCTCATATGAATAAAACTTCTTCCGACTTTGATAAGATGAATAAAGACTAAATTCTTTTCATGTGTGAAGATGTGACTTTGCTTGTGAATGATTATGATAATGACCAAAATATCTGTAAATATTGGAATGCGGTTTTCAATATAAAAGATGCTGGTGGTTATATAAAATATCCTACTATTTTTAGAGTTGTTAAAGCATGTCTGTTGTTATTAAATGTAAATTCTCAACCAGAAAGAGGTTTTTCGATTAACAATTCCGTTGTGACCAAGGAGAGACCTTCTTTCTGTATTGGAATTAAAAGTTCAAAGTTTAAGTATTTGTCATAATGTTATTCGAATGTATGGCTATTCTGTTTCCTCCATTCCCTATACCAAAGAAAAGATGCATTATATTCAGAAATCTCATGTAGAATATACATCATATATGGCAAAATCAAAAGATGCAACACAATTAGAGAAGAAAAGAAAGAATGAGGAAGACATAGAAGCTGCTTGTGAAAAAAAGTTTAAACAATTGCTCCTTTTAGAAAAAATTAATGAACTTGAACTGAAAACATTTTGGATGATACAACCAAAAAAATAGCATGTGCTACTAATGATAATATGAGTTATATGAAAGTTGGACAAATGATGCTGTTTGATGCTAATGCAGAGAAGCATCTGTGAATGATAAGTTAAAAAAGTGCAGTATTAAATCATCAGAATTTAATGCTTGTGCATCCAGTTCAAAATGAACATTATTCAATTATATATAAATTTACTGTAATTTAAAGCTTTTATCATAGTAACTTATTAATTTTCAGAAAATGTTCAATATAAAAAGTTTAAACTTTTGTATCCTTTTTCATATTGTTGTATTAAAAGTTAAAATACTCAGAATTTATTAAGTAATATAGTCTTTTGTAAAACTTGTAACATTCATAAAACAGAAATTAATATGTAAAAGTAACATTGGTTTTGTTTAATTATTGAAATATGTCCTGATATTTCTTGAAAATATTGTCCTGAAAAAAAAATTTCAGTACTCCTACCCCTGCACATTACTTTGGCTTCTGCTTCAGATAAACTGGAGGTGTGTTGTGGTCCTCATCACATCAATCGGCTTTATGGATCAAGCGATCGGTACATCTAATGGGTGATTCATTATGGGTGGAGACCATTTCAGGGATGTCCTGTTAGTGTATAGGGACTGGCTAACACTGATGCAGTCTAGTCCCCAGGTTTTGTTTGATCCTCTATGGATAAAAAACTTTTTCCTCACTCCCTCAAGAGGAACAAGTGATTACATGTAAGGCTAAATTTTTATTGTAAAAAAGTAGAGAATCTTTTGAGTCTGTTTTCCTTTTTCTCATTGAAAAGGGTATTACTTAGAAAGTTGGGGAAGTAAAATTGATTAAAAAACTTAAATCTGCTGTTCTGTTGATAGAAACTGCTTCTGAAAAACTGGTGTAGCTGCTGCCGTCAAACCTCACAGAAATTTAAATTTTTCACAGGGTGTGATATCTGGAGAGGATTTGTTTCATATGCCAACAGATGAAATATTAGAAAACTTGCTATGCCAGAATGTCTGTGCTGTCAAACAAATTACAATCAAGCGAGATGGCATTGTCCTAAACACAAAGTATCTTATTTTGACTTTCGTGACACCAGACTTGCCACAACATATTAAAGTTGCTTATATGAGGTGTTCTGTTCATCCTCTAAGATGTTTCCAGTGTCAACATTTTGGGCATTCTAAAATAGCTTGCAGAAGTAAACTCACTTGTGCCTGTTTTGACATTTTCCATGACAATCTTACTAGAAGTGTGTGTCAATTGCAAAGGTAATCACACTTCTTACTCTCAAACTTGTCCAGTTTGGCAACTGGAAAAAAAATTAACACTTAAAATTAAAAACAATATATCACATCCAGAGGTTCATTGCTTAGTAACTTTGCGGACTCCAGCAGCTTGTGTTAACTATGCATATGCACTTTAAAAAAAGTTACTCGGCCATGTAGCACTCAAACAGAAGAAGGTTTATGCTCTTCAGTTTGTTTGCACCCACAGGTTAAGAAATTAAACAGGTTTGAACCCGGTATACCAAAATGTCCGCCAAATTAAAAGCCTTGAAAGCTAGGAAATTAAAACTTTCCAGGGAAGGCAATATCTATATCGAATATCTTCCATAACTTCAAAGAAAGCCCTTCTTGCTTTGGATGCAAAAACTAATCAATTGTATCCGCCAGATGATGAACTCAATTTTGAAGATTCACCTGACATGACTTTGAGCAACACTGATAACGGTTAGTCTATATTCCATTACTGACTTCCTTTGTTTCATGGAATTGTCGTAATTTCCGGCCTTGAGTTGAAAATGTCAAATCCCTTATCACCTACTATAATCCTTCATGTCTCTCCAGGAAACATTTCTGAAGCCCACTATTGGCTCTAAAATATGTGGATTTCAATGCTAGAGACATGATTATAATGGTAATGCCATTGCAAGTGGGGAGATTGTATATTCATTTCTAAAAGATACCCTAGCACAGTACATCAGGTGCGTGCTGCACTGCAGGCTGTGGCTATCCAAATTCATACCTCATGTCTAATTACAGTCTGTAGCCTTTATTTACCTTCAAATGACATCATTCAAGCTGAGGATCTAAATGACTTAATCAACTCCCAGCTCCATTTTTATTGCTCAGTGATTTCAACGGCTATAGTCCTTTGTGACGTAGTGATGATATAAATTCTCACGGTCGTCAGATAGAGCAGCTCATTTCTGACAACTCTGTCTGCTAAATACCAATGAGAAGACTTATTCCCTCAAACCTACAAGGACATTTCACTCTCTTGACTTAGCTATTTGTTCTCTGCCACTTATACCATTGCTGAATTTTGCCATAAGAAATTTTCTTTTAATCAGTGGTCATTTCCCTCTTATCATGACCCAGACTGGAGGTAATAATGTGTCTTATAGGCCACCTAATGATGTATACAGTCAAGCCAATTGCTTCTTTTCACATAATTGACTATGAATACGGAAATAAGAGTTAAGAGTGATGCAATTGATTATGCTGTTAAAATGTCGCTGACACAGTAATCCAAGCTGCGGATGTTCCTAATCCTAAATGTTCTATTCCACGTAAGTTTATGAAACTATGGTGGAATGAAGAGTGCTGACTACCTTATTAGAAACAAAGGAAGCGCTGGAATATTTTCCAAAGATACACTACTATGGAGAACCTTATTGCTTATAAAAAAAAGCCAAGACTCAAGCTCATAGAGTAAGACTCCAGAGTCAAAGAGAATTTTGATTTCGTTATGTGTCTCCAATTACCTAATCGACATTCAGCAAACAATTGTGCAGGAAAGTGGAAGCAGCCAATGGTATTTATCAGGATTATTCCATTTTAATATAAATATCTTTATTTCATTTATTATAAATATCTTTATTCTTGATTTAAATTAATATATTGTCATTCATTAGGAAAGTAAAATTTTGCAAGGTTTGGCTAAAGCCTTCTTTATTCTTTCATAGGAATTGAATTAAGATGTAAATAACTCCCTTATAGATTTTTAAATCATTTCTAAATATATCATTGGTCAAAATTTATGAATGATACTATTATAGCACATACAATGTGTGTGTATAGTAGAAAATTCATTTTATAAATGTCAGTTTAACAAATTCAAATTCAAAAACCTATCTTTTAATTAATTCTTAATTAACAAAATTTAGACTGATTTTAGAAATTATCTTAATTTTTCCCCCTTTTGCTAGCAATTACTAGTAAAGAAATGTCAATGTTTCCAAATACTGAATATAGTTATCGTTTATTATTTATTTTGATTGGAAGGAAGAATGAGTTTCCCACTTGAGTTTATTTAACTCCTATGGACTGTCAACATGAAATGCTATCATTTCCTGGCTAGCATACTGTTGTGCCAAAGTGTTTTCCTGTTTATCCCAAGCCTTTGTTATATAAAAGGGTAAAGGAAGGTTCCTAATAAATTTGATTTATAATGCTCTTTAAATGAATATGTGTTATTTGTTTATAGTAAGTATAATTTTATTTTAATTAGAATTTGGATATTTCAGTTTAGTATCCAAATCCAATAAAAGTAGTTTAATGAATCAAATCTTTTAGACTTGAAATTATTAGTTATTAAATGGTAAGTAAAAATGTGTAAAATTGTTTTAAGTAAAAAGTAATTTTAAAAAAATGTATGGAACATATGCCATTTATATCTCTACAAAGTACTATTAAATAGCATGTTTATATTTCCTTATTTTCATAAATTCAGGTTTAATAATAAAAACTCTTCAGCATTGAGTTGATACTTTGGAAAGACATTGGTTGCTTGCCTCAGCGATAAACACATGTTTGGCCTCCTATCTCAATAGTATTAAAATGGGATAAATTTTGGGAGTAAAAGTGTTTTATGATTAATCCTTTGGATATATTTGATTGATTAGAATATTTTGGTCTAAGTTTTACAATTTTTTGATGAGTCTAAATATTAATTCCTTCAAGTTTTACCGCCATAATCATATAGAGTGAACAATCATGAATAATATAAAGTATGTAGATTCTTACATAAAATTTATATTTTTATATATCTAAAAATATTTAAATATTCTCTAAATGAAAACATTTTCCAAATAGACATGTCCCCAGAGAGTTAAATTAAGCTTTTTTAATTATAATAATAATCAGTAAATTAATTATTTTATATTTAATATGTTGGGTACATCTAGCATTTATATTTATTTTCTTTTATCAAAAATATTTTGTTTTTGTGAATTGTGACTTTAAAATTTCATTATTTTCATAGTCTTTAATGTTATGCCAAGTAAAATGAGAAAATATCAACAAGTACTATTTTAATTGACATGAAATGTTTATTTGATTATATTAAGAAGCTAAAAAAAGAAAAAAATTAGTTTTCTTGTTTTTATAAATTATTACATAATGGAGTGGTTAACAAAAGAGCATAAAGTCAATGCAAAATTGACAATACAGTATGTAATCTGGTATATAGATTATAAATTACACTGTCAATATATGCAGTATGTAGTCAAATGAAAATTTTGTATCAAATAAAATAGTATTTTTCATTTGATTATGCTTTTTATGGATTAGTTATCCACAACTGAGTCAAATAACAATCATTATTTTTGAAAGATTATTTCACTCTACAAACATACTCAAACTCAGTGGCAAAACAGAGCTACAGTGCCTGTATATTGACCGAGATTTCTGGGATATGAAGCATATGTCTAATTGTATGGTCCGCCTTATACAAATCCTCCAATATTCTGTTCTCAAGCATGATTAGTATTCAGATTTATGAACCCACTGAAGGCATGAAGAGCTGAATTGACCTTCCTCAGCCTGAAATTGAAATTTATGTCTTGGAAGCACGAAGCACTACTATTACACCATCAGTCTTCTTACAAACATACACACAGCTGAGAATGGAAAACCAGCACACTTTGCATACCTGGGGACATTCCAAAGGTTTATATAAGTACTCAAGTTAGATGAATATATAACTCACTCTTTAGTGAAATCCCTCATTTATTCATTAATGTGTACATGCACACTGATATTTTTTGTTCATTGTTATATTAACATTTACATTTGTTGGAACAAAAAATTCCATATATATATATATATAATCATTATGAGGTCTAAGTCTTCAATACCATTCAGCTATTAGAGAATCCTATCAATAAGTGTGCAGAGTGGTGAAATAACCTAAAAAGTTTGCCATTATCTTTATGTGATATGTTTCTGTAACCTACTCCATTAAGACAAATTAGTGAGTAATTATTCTATGTAAATGTAATTTATATATATATATATATATATATATATATATATATAAAACAAGTTGTGTGTATTAGAAAATCTGTAGATCTTTGGTAATGGTTTAATCTGCTTCAAACTAAAATTAAACTATAGCTCTTGGTAATATTCTTGTGCATCGGAAGAAGAGAAAAGACCAGACTAATGGTCCTAATTAGTTATTATATTACATATTTGCATTTTACTATTTATTTCTAAAGAGAAATTCAACTTCTTACTTCACATGAAGCTTTAAAAAAAATTAAATAAAATAAAAAATTAAAAAAACTGTCAAATTGACTTTTGGAAGTTATAATTTGTTTCCCAAATTATCTTTAATATCTTTGTATAGAAATGTATAAATAATTGTAATATAAAACAGCATTTATACATATATATATTTTTTTTTAGTGGAAATACTCCTGAAACTCGAGGGACAGCTTTTGTAGTATATGAAGATATATTTGATGCAAAAAATGCTTGTGATCATTTGTCAGGATTCAATGTTTGTAACCGGTATTTGGTTGTGCTTTATTATCAATCCAATAAGGTAATTGATACATTTAAATATCCTACTTTTTATGAAACTTCCTTTGTAATAAGTTTGAGGTTTTTTATTAGTTTACATTAATACTTTTTTTATAAAGTTGAAATATATAAGATATTAACTATTTTTTATCAAAAACTCTTTAACAAAATGATTTGCATAATAAGAAAAAGAAATATCAGTAAAAATTGATATTCCAGTCATAAAAGAATAAATATTTACAATGTCATTTTATAAAATTTGGAAAAGATTGGAATAATATATATGTGGGTGTGTGATTAAAAAAAAAAAAAAAACTAGGTAACTGTACAGATTTGGTAGGATTTCCAATTTTCACACCAATCGCTGTACAGTTATCTCTTCAACCTAAATTATATCACTATGCTCAATATCTGGTTGCCAAGTACCGATCACACTAGTAATTCTATTTCGAAATTGCTCGCTATTTAAAATATCAAAACTTGGATATTTCATTTTATTACTTACTATAGAAATATTAAAATGCTAATAACTAGAAACAAATTTCACAGAAATTATATAATAAAATATAAACTAAGTCTCATGCAGGCAATAAAGCTAAATCTATAGCTCAAATAAAATGGATTTTTAGGAAAACTCGAATTTTAATTAACCAGTCAGTGGTGCTTACCTATGAAAATTAAACCAAATTTAAGGCATTTCAAACATTTCTTTGTTTAACAACAAATTTTATTTGATGAAATAATTGTATATTGCATTTACATCCATAATTGAAATAAAACTTATATTTTGAATTTTCCTGGTTTGTAAATAAAGTTGTAATTATTTAAATTTAGTCTGGTGAAAATGTCATGGTACAACATAATAAGGTGCCAAGCTTCAATCTTCTTAAATGCTATCATGTTCATATTGTTGTTTCTTTTTTTAAACATCTGTTGTCTGTGCCTTTAATAGGGTTTCAAACACAGCATAATTTATTTAACATTAATTTTTTACAAAATCTCTTTTAAGTGACAAATTTGGTAAAATCTTAAGAGCATTCCCAGGTTTGGCACGATTTACAATTTTTGCTCTATATGCTGTAAAATTTATCTCCCCAACCTAAATTATGTCACAACAAACAATATCCAGTTTCCAAATCCTGATTATTCTCAAACATGAACATTCCAATCTCATGCTATTTTAAATTTCAGGTATCAAAATTTCAAATTTTTACTTAACTATATAATTATTAAAATACTAATAACTAAAAAAACTACTTTCACAAAAATTGCTTGATAAACAAATATAAACTAAGCATTATGCAGTCTGCAAAGGGGGACAACCAAGCAATAAAACTTAATCTGAACAGTGGCGCCCACCTTAATAAAACTGTATAGCACAATATAGCCCCAAAGTAAATCATGCAACATAGCTAAATCTATAACATAAAAAAATGTATTGTTATGAAAACTTGGATATTAATTAACTGGGTAGGGACAGACACCTTAAAAAAAACTTCAGTGTAATGCAATTTAGTCTTGGAGTGAACCCTGCAATAAAGCTAAATCAATAAGGTAAGTAAAATACATTTTCATGAAAACTCAGGTTTAAGCCTTACAATTCACAGTTAACCTAAATATGTGTCAAAAGTATTACATGATAATCAACACAAAGTAAAAATTTTACCTTATCATTTGCATAGTTAAAAGAATAAAATTCAATTTATAACAATCTATACAGTTCACTTCTAACATGCTAATAATAAAATTTAAATTTTTTAGTGTGATATGTACTTTCTTGACAAAACAAAACTCTGAACATTTAAATTTCATTTTGACACTCTTTTAAAACCTTCATAAAACTGCAAACACATATTTCAACCATAAATGAAAAAGGGTTCAAGGGTTATGTTAGTCTCTATAGCATGCTATAAGTATCTGTATACAGATGTCCTGTTACAAATACAGACAATTATGCTAATTACTTAAGACTTATAACTATAAGCCGAGTTATAATTATTAAATTTTTAATGCTTCAAGAAAACGCCATCTATTGATTTTGGTATCTATAAAGTTTTTTGTTTCTCATTAATAGAACCTAACAAATTGAAAAATAATAGTATATCAATAATTAGACTTTAATAAAAGTAGCAAGTTTAGTTTAATTTTAAACTTAACTTATTATGTAAAATAATTAAATATAAATTAAGTTTAAAATTTGCGAACAGATAAAATAAAAATATTTCAGTTAGATAATTTGTCATTACTAAAAAAAAAATAAGTAAACTGTTATAATTGTGAATGTAATTAAACCAAGGATATTAAGTATTTAACCAAAACTATCCTACACCGGAGTTGTACGAATGTGTTACCTACTTTTGCTTATTCTTTGAGCCTGCTGCTTATAAACATTTGGGATAAGACCCCTTTCACAAACTATTATGCATACCTAATTAATAACAGTTACAGTGAATTAATAATTCTATTTGAATATGACTTGCACTAGTCTGTCGAAATGCATAGGAAAATGTCTCAAACGTTAAAAACTGGCATATCTTTCATTTAAAGTAGGATCTACAATTTTCAATCTGTTATAGACTTTTAATAATCTTGTTGAAACCATGGGGATACTTTCTTGAGGTAACATTTTACTATCACATAATTCTGAAAAAATAGTCATGTTCTCTAGTATCTGGATGGAAGTATTTCAATGTCTCCCTAGCAACTATTGGATCTTCTATTCTATCTATAATACATTGGTGATCTTCATCAATTTTCAAATATATCAAAAATAAAGCAGTATTTTTATTTTTATTGAATTTTTTTAGACTTTTGAGATATACAGTATCGTTCAAGTCTTTAACCGTTTAAGTGTAGCGAAGCGCTATCGCGCTTCGCTTGTTATGCACCAAAAATTGGGAGACGCTGCTGTTGGTTAGTATAATTTTCGCACCTATTGAGAGCAATTGAATTCATATCAATCACAGTTTTTATTCATTTTATATTTATTCACTAATTAGTGTTAATTATAACCATTTCTATTATTCTCCAAAAAAAATTACTAAGCATTTCATTCCACACTTTTAGCATATATATAAGAAAACTCTTCAGCATTCAAATGGTTAAATAAATCAGTTTCACTTCCTTTTACAACTTCCCACATGTTTGTCTTTATCAGGGTAAACTTTATGCTTGAAATGCGTGTTTCATAGTTTTGGTTGCTTAACTTAGTTATTGTGTAAGTAGCTATGGCAAAAAGTTAGCTATATCGGAGTTT
>JAPDSC010069646.1:83932-101542 GCA_026290005.1 Latrodectus geometricus
AAAAACTGGTAATATGATGTAAAAAGGTTCAATTTAATGGTGTTTTGCTTAACTTGAATGAAAAAAAATAGTTGAGAAATGGATTTAATTTATTGAAATTTAACAGTTTCATTTCCTTTCTTTCAGTTTCAATTTTTTTGCAGTCCTAGTAGTCAAACGATTAGTCAAACTTTGGTTTTCGATACAACAGTTCATGGGTTTGAATCCCCCCTAGGACTTGATTTATAGTTGTTCAATATCCACTTATTCTGTAGGTCATGATTTAATTAACCCTCATGTGCAAAAAATGACTGTTGAGTGTCTAACAAACTTAACCAATCCTTTATTTTTTTTTTAATATGAACAGAAGTATAAGAGAATACCCAGTAGGTGTTTTTCATTTATTAATCATATGTTAATTATCAAAAGATATTCTTTAATAATTTTATCCTCTAATAATTATTAAAGTATGGAGTAACTTAATTATTTGTACTTTTTTTAAAAAAAATGATTTAATTATTTTTGTTACCCTAGAGGTACATAAACATTTTTAAAAATCATTCAATAGTTTCAATTAAATGATCATGTAGTTACACTGCAATTGTCCTTTTATTTTTATGATTTTACAGCAAATTAAATTTAATAAACAATTACGCAATTTTAATGATAGTTCATATAACTTAGTAAATTTTGAAAAGATGCAATCCACATAAATTAGCAGTTTATTCCCAGTGCTTATACTTACATGTGTTTTATTCTATTCACAAAATACGACATTGTGTGTGATTGCACTTCTATCAAACAGAAGTGTGCATTTTGGAACTTTAATGCATATCATTATCAAACTCAGAATGTTTAAAATATCACGTTTACAAACCACATAATTGCTTTTAATTTCATATACTGTAAAACGCAAAATCCTTTTTACTATATGGAAAAAACAATTAGAATTCAAGCAGTGGCAGTATTTTAAAATACAGTAAATACTGCCACTGCAAAATAGTAGATGTCACTGTCAAAAGATCTAGATTAAAAAATCTAAAAGTTAAATTATAAAATTTAAAGGTAAAGAAATAAAATGAAGTTCATTTAAAGATTCATTATTCTAAGTATGGGTGTAAATAGGAACATATTTTTAAAATATTATCTATTATATTGATAAAATTGAAATATCAAAACTGAACAGACCATTTTTTAAATTATTTTTATAATTTTATTTCTTATTATTTATGATGTGGTTCTGCAGGTCCGTTTTTCAATTTCATAAGCTCTTTGATTAATTTTCTTTCTTCACAGGAAAGATTTCGTAAACTTAATAGATATAACGTATTTTCTTGTATACACTTCGCAGCAGCATTATAATGCGCAGGACCTTTTTCTCGAGTAAAAGAAAAAAATAGCGTCGCATAATCCGCGACAATTTTCTTCTGAGAATTTTCGAAAAATATATACTTCTGATAATATGGGTACCACATCAAAATAAAAAAAAATGCACCGTATGATTAAAAATATAAATTGTACAGAAAAAAAAATTATTATAAAAATCTGACTGGATCCACCTCATCGCAAAGTGCGGTAAACTTAAGATGAAAGCACGAGATCGATCCAAAGTGATAATTTCGAGAAGAGAAAAGGTTTTCACTTCCATATGACGCTATACGAATTTGAATATTTTCGGAACGAAATAGCTCACGTCGAGACCAAATTGCAACTAATATCTTTCCGGGGAACCAAATCCGATCTTAAACGTAATTGGACAAAGCTGATTATATAGTTGAAAAAACGCGACCATATCGTGGCGTCACCGTATTTCATTTATAAACTATTTCTTTCAAAAATTTCTTGTACGCATTTCTGATGGGGAATGTTTTTTATGAGATTATTCACGACGGCGTATAATAAGCACAACGAAATGTGAAACTTTTTTTAACACAACCCGCTGGTTATATTCAGGAAAATACGGTAATCTGATTCGTAAGTAAACAATAGATGATTTTACAAATACAAATTCTACAAAAAAATTACTGCACGAATTGGTCATATGCTGTAAGATATTAAGCTTTTAAAAAAATTGTTGGTTATTAATTAATCACTAAGAAACTAAATTGTAGAATATCAAAGATGGAATCGTAAATATAACATCTATTAATTAAATTTACTTCTAAAGGTATATTAAGGTTGTTTATTAAATGAGAATATTTAAAACTTTTATTTCCTTAAAACTTGATATTGTTGTGTCACAAATCTATCATGATATGTTAACAGAAAATGTATAACATTTATCTTCAATTTTCCTGCTTATTTTTTTTATTTTCTTTGATTAATTAAATAATTATTTTTAAAGACAAAATTTAATTCGCATTAGAAAAGTATGCATCTCTAATAGTTATAATCAATTTCTTAATAAAATTCTACTCAAATTAAGAAAAAATAATTTTTACACTAAATTTAAAGCAGAAAACCTTGATAAATTTCTAATGAGGAAAAGCGTAATAAAGTAATCCGCAAAGTTAAGAATTTTGGATAAAATTTCATCCAAAATTATTATTAGATGCAGATTAATCTGCGTTACTAATATTTTTATTACAATTATGCCTCTAACAAAGAATGACTCAGTATTTCAAAGAAGGCATTACAAATTACAAAAAAAAAATTTGCAATAAAACAAAATGGTAAATAAATATTAGTTTGAATAAAATCTTTACTTTATCATATAGTGCTGCCATCTGCTCAAAATATATTCTATTATTTGAACCTATCACAACATTCTTAATCAAATATTTCAGAAATACAAGCTCACACTTATCTACATTTTTTTTAAAGTTATATTTCTATTATTTTTTTGTTTTCATATAGTTTTAAAAATATGAATTCCATTTTTCTAATAATAAAATTGAATTAAACGTAAATTCTAAGCAATATTTCTGAATTTGCACGTAACATATATTCTCGATATAACAATGTTTGTAAAAATTGATAATTAAATTTTAATGGTTGTAAAATTGCAATGTATAAACAAAATTGTTAAAAGTTATAAAAAAATAGTTAAATGAAAAAAAAAAAAAAAAAGCTATGAAAAAAAAGTTTTACCTCGATACAATCAAGTTCTTTGAAAAAAATAAACTATTAAATATCGTTAATAACTGTTTTCAAAAACCATTGTTCTTTGTGTTTAATACACATAAAATTGAGTATATTACACAAAAATTTATAAAAGTAGTCCCTTTTCTATAACTTGCCCTGTGATCGATATTTTCCAAGTAAAGAAGACTGAATTGAAAATTACTCCCTAATACTTACTTTTTCCATGTTAGCTGCTGAATTAAGTCTGAATAACAATTTTAATTATCGAAAAATTAATGATATTACTATCTATTTTATAGGTTCTAACTACTTTTTATTAATATTAAAACAATGATATAATAATTTTAATTCACTTTTAATATGTTGCTTCTCATATCATTACATAAAATTCCGCACTTTGTTTTTATAAATTTAAAATACAAAAAATTTTAGAAAATTAATTGAAATTTTTTAACAAAAAATGATTGGATTTTATAAAATCCTTTAAATAAAACTTTAATGATTTTTTTAAATCTATATTTTTGAAGAAAATATTCCTAATTGTCCAAATAAATATTGAAGAAATGACTATTTAATTTACATGTGTAAACCTAGAAGTCAAACTTTTTTTAATTTCTTTAAATAAAAAAAAAAAGTTTGACAAAAATTTTACATAGGGGGCACCCGGGTTTGAACCGGGGACCTCTCGATCTGCAGTCGAATGCTCTACCACTGAGCTATACCCCCAGCTGCAAACCTAGCAATAATGCTAGTATAAAAACGCAGTTGTTAAATATTTAGAATTCCTTTTCTTTTTTAAAGTGAGTATTTTATATTATAAACTATGACACGCACACAAAATACATTAAGTATAATATAATAAATACATACATAATTACCTATATTCATAAAAAAATAATGAATATTCAATTCTTATATTACTTAATACCACCATTTAAATAATACATAAGTTATCTGTTCAGGGGATTCAGTTTAATCCGTAAATAATTTATATATTTTCCTTTTATATCAATCAGAATGTAACAAATAACAGCACTTAATATTTAATAAAGAGCAGGAATATAAAAATACAATCCTTGATATATATATATATATATATATACGACTGGTATCTAAGAAAACATAAGGGCGAAATTGAGGATGCTCTTATAGACTTACATGGCCAAATCCGTCATCAAATATGATCATAAAAATACGATTATGAATAAAATGTGAATTTTGGTTTTGCCATGATATGAGGAGTTTTATGTCAGAATGGGAAAGTTTCGGAATGGCAAATTTTGGAGAAGCCCGTCATGGCAAATTGTGAGTACATTTGAAAAATTAACGCTTAATTTAAAGAAAAAAAGGAAAGCTCTTATGTTCAATGTGACAAAAATGGGTACTGTATAAAAATAATAACACCAATTACATATACTATAAATGTGAGACATCCCGATCAAAGTGTGTAGTTTAATCAATGACGGTAACAATAAATACTATATGTTACATTCATTGAGATAAAACTGTTCTAAACTTTGCTTAGCTTCTTTTTGTACAAGTTTCCCTTCATTTATTCTTGTGTTAAAAATTCACACATTCTTGTGTTAATAATATATCATAAACTCAAAAAAAATGCTCTTATTTTTTTCCAATGTTCAATTTTTACCAGAAGTATAAACGCGCGATCTAACTATATCCTAAAAAAAAAATTTTTTTTTCTTCAAAACAGGAAATAAAATTTAATTGGAATTGAGGAAAAAATATAACATGTAAAATTTTATGTATAAATATAGTTAACGTCTTAAGAGCAGTGAAGCTTTTTACTTTCTTATTCATTGTCTTTGAATTTAAAAGTCCGTGGGGAAAAAATGTTCACTGTATCGCTATTTTTCAGGTAATCTAAAAGATGTTTTTAGTAGTAGTACTAAAGACATCTTATTAAAAGTTTGTAAAACAATTTTGTTACAGCAATATAACATATAGTTTAACTACAATAACTGCAAATGTATAATAAAGTTTAAATTCATTATGAAATATTATGAAAAAATAACAAGCGCGCGATAAAAAATATAATTTGCTACAATTTATTATTTAATATATATCTATCAAAAATTTAACACTTATTAATCGTTCGAAAAAATAATAGCAATGTATAGAAAAAAATTATTAAATTGTAACATTTCGAGAAAGAATTTCCGTATAAAATAAATCCGAAAATTACTTTTCGCCATACTTATTTTTCACACATTTCAACAAAAAGTTTTGTAAGTTGTTCTAGATATTCACTTACTGATTGACTCCCAAATTCCATTTTATCAGACGATTTCTGTTATGAATAAAAATCAAAAATAACTTTAGAATTGCGCTATTTTCAAATCACAGCTGTTCATGAAACATTTTACACAGATTTATTATTACAAGAAAGTTATTTTCATTATATTGCAATTCAAAAAGGTATGCATGTTTTTCTTTTCCTTCAATAAAATGACTAAAATTTTTTTATTCTTTACAATGTTCTCTATCGAAAATTTAACACTGATTTGTTTGCGATTATAGCAATGTGTAGAGAGATCAGTTAAATTTTAATAATAATTCAGAAAGATAATCTCCAAACGTAAGAAAAATATATTTTAAAATTTGCTTTATGAAATTTACTTCTCACAAATTAAAACGAAAATATTGTATAATCCTCTCTATATGTACACCAAATGAATCATTTCAAAATTTCATTTTATATTTTATCAAACAATTTTCGTTTTGAATTAAAATTAAAAGTAATTTCCTTCGAGTTGTACTATTATTAAGTAACAGCTGTTCATGAAACACATTACAGATGTATTATAATAACACTGAACGTTATTTTCATTATATTTCAATTCTGAGAAACGTACATGTTTTTCTTTTCGTACATGTGAATTCGTAGGCGCAAGACAACACTATGATGTCTTTCAAAGAACCTGGCATGCCTTTCTGAATGACCCGATCCCCTGCGGACCGGATAGAGAATGGGAGGTGACCGGTTTCTTTCAAGGTCTCTCCATAGGTGTGAAGAGGGGGATTAACTTTCTTTAACAAGCTCCATAGGGGCATGGCCACGTCTGCGAGGGGGAGGGAAAATTACCTGCAGACAGCCCGCCATTCTCATATTCTCCCAACCATCTGGCTGCTAATAGTTCATGACTTGTATGGAGAGTTAATGGTTACTCCTTATTAAGTATAGTGTCAAAAGAAATGGTTATTTATTAAGGCTATTATCACCTTTTTCGAAATATGAATGAAAAAACTATTATTTTACATTTGTTAATTAAGATATTAAATGCTATGTGATTTTGAGCGTAAAAGTAAATTTTAACTCCAGATTAAAACATTTCAAATTACTACATCGAAATATTTAAAATTTAATGTTGGTCCCATCATGTTTCTAAACAAACGAACCATCCACTGAAGAAGTAACATCAAACATGTGTCTGCGTGTTAATATTAGTTTCTGAGTAATCATAGAGATAAAAAAAAAAAGACTTATTTTTGATAATAGTATTAATTTCTCCAGCGATTTTTTACTGATTATCAATTCCAAGCATTATCTTATTCATATTGAAAATGCTAGTTGTTTGATTTTGAGGTCAAAGACCTAAACAACTTTCCGAAATGATGCATTACATTTTCTGCAACTCCTCCTCTCAATTATGAAATAGTTTATCTGCAACAGTCAACAGAAATCATATTTCGTCAAAGAAAAGAGAGATAGATTCAATAGAAATCAACCAATGAAATGTGAATTATTCAGCAATTATAAAAAAAATTCACAATATTTCCCCCGACCTTTAAATTAAATAATTTAATGTAAAAATAAACGATGTTAACATTTCCATTTAAATCAAAGTGTGCATTCCTTACTTAATTTACTTTTTAGAATGTATATTTAAATCATAAATATATATGTATATTTAATTTTTTTTTTACTAATATATATTTTAAATAGCTTTTAAATATACAAATTATTAATAAAAATTCTATTTCGAAAATACAAATTGTGACAATTTTTTCTTCTATTCCAATAACTAATAAAAAAAAAAGGGATTTTTTAGAAGAAACAATAATGGAGAGAAAAATTCATTTGGAATTGAATAAAAAAATTTTTTAAGTCAGAAATTAAAAAAAAAAAAAAAAAAAAAAAAAAAAGGAATACAGAAGTACATGATAAATTTTGAAACTCGTTAAGTCTTATATATCGCAATTCATTCAATACACACATGCTAAATGCTTTGTCAAAATAATTTTACATAAAGATATGAAAAAATTATATAAATATAAAATATTTATATTAATCAGTTTTACTATAAGTTTATCAATTACTATAAATCTCAGAATAATTTTAGCTTCCCCATTAGTTCCTACATTTTATAATATCAAAGTATTTCCATAAATACTAAATATTTGAAAACAATGCATTCTTTTTGGTTATCTCGATTTCTCTGTTTGAAATTGATGAAGATATACATGTACAGTAAAAGTAAAGCCTCATTAAAAATATCCTAAAAAAATGTTTTATCTTTGAAAAAAATAACGTTTAAAACTATTCTTGATTCTAAATCATATTCATAGTTTTTATAAAAATATAACATTAAAGTAATAATTCAATTGGTTGCTATAGTACTGAATAGAACGATGTCAACATTACTTTAGCTAAAATGTTGATCGGAAGTCATCAGTTTAAAATATTATGCTTATTAGAGGATTAAATAATGTTTGAGTCTCATTTATTTTTGTTTTCGAGACGCGAACAAAATTTTTTTAATGTTTCTCTTAAAAATTCAACATTGAAAGAAACTATAATATACTTATCTTTTGTTATAGCTAAGCAAACAGCTAAATGAGTGGTCAGTGTTCTGACTTTCATTTTACGAATTCGATTTGGTTTGTTGCTCAACGGTCTTAAGGCTAATTATACAGAGACTTACAGTTTTAAGTGGATTCTGAACCACTAACAAGACCCACATCCAAGGTGGGATTCGAACCCACAAAGTGTAGAACAGAAGGCCAAAGAGATAATCATTTGACTACAAACTCGCCGTCCGTGAATTCGAATCCTATGTCGGACTAGGATGCTTATCGTGATTCGGAATCCATTTTAAATCGTAGGTTCGGGTATTTACCCATATGTACAACGAAAATGACGGTTGAATGACAAATCTCTTAGTTATAGTAATATAATAACTCTTAGTTATAGTAAGGTAAATATATATTTACAAAATTTAATTGTTAAGTTCACTCATGCGAAATTTCGATTTTTTAATGAGATTTTTGTTTTGGACTTCCATACAAAACTTTTTTAAATTTGTAGTTGTAGATTTCAAACATCGAATTTTATATGTATGGGTGATAAAAATTAAATATCACAATAAGCTAATATTTTTAAATTTTGAAAATAAAGAAAATAATAAAAAGGAGGGTATCTAAAAATAAATCTGTGAAATAAAAAATCAAAAACAAATGCAATTAGATTTATTTCATTGAATTTAGTTTCCGACAAAGTTCAAGAATCAAACTTTATTTTCAACATTTTTTTAAAAAATTTGGATCCTGAATATTTTCAATTAAATTTAATATTGGGCATAATACAAAATAATTATATAATAATAAAAATGACGCTAATGATTGGAAAATTTTGCTGTAGACAAATATTCTAGTCCCATAAAATCCAAAGAACTTCCTTACTAAATTTGCTTACATTAAGAAATTAATCCGAAGGAAATAAAAATCCATACCACCGAATCACTAACAAAAATTTAGTTTAAATTAGACCAGATGTGTAAAACTGAATTTGTTCTGCCTGTAGATAAGAAATGAAAGATTAAATGAAATTTAAAACTGCGAAAATTCGTGTTCCACGAAATCTAATTTTGAGAGAACATACATATTAGTCCAAGAAGAATCTAGTCGCGAAAAATATACAACCCTCAAAAATGCATTAATTTAGTGGTTTTATCATAATTATTTCGAATTAAGTATTATTAAAATATTTCAAGTAATATATTTGCTTAAAGCATTTAAAAGACATTAAATTTCAAAAGCATTAAGTAAAAAATGGGAAGAATAATTCAAATCTTGCTTTAGAAATTTCAATGGTTTTTCTTAAGGATTCATGAATATTCATTTTAAAAGATGTGCGACAGCTTGAACCCATGTTGCTTCATTCACATAATTTTTAACGCAGCTTTACAGTTAAGAAAGGTGCAATAGTAAGACATTTGCACATCGATCGACTTTTGAAAAGAAAGTACATTAAATGGAAAAATTTCGCAGAAAATGCAAAGTATACAATTAGACTCAATATTTGAAAGATGATGCAAGGTTGCTTTCAATAACTCCTCGAAGTGCAGATATTAAAATATTTGAGCAGATTTCTTTTTTTGATAATAAATCTTAAAAACATTAGGTTAAGAATTTTCAAGATACATGGAATAAAATTGGTATGAAAGAGAGGAAAATAACAATTTATGCCCAGTAATTTCCGAAATGCTTAAATTTTCTGACCCTGTTACAATAATTTTTCTTTCTCAACACTTTTGCTTATGCAATTTTTTTTTTTTTTTTACCTTAATGAGTCTATATTATAATATGCAATAAACTTATTAAGATCTATAATTTTGCATTAGTGTATTTCATATTATTTATTTGATTTAATTCATGAAATAGAAAATAAAGACAGACAGGCGTAGGAGTTGTATAATCAATAATTTTTTTATTTAAAAATGTACAATAATTCTGATAGTCAAACAACAAAATCATGGCACTGCATTACATGAATTACAAGAAATTCATGAATTTTCATTTTGGATGGAGATTTTTTCTTTTTATATAATATGCATCATTTTAAAACAAAAACAAAACTTTATAGACAGCCACAAAGATTTACATTATAACAAGAAATAAATCACTAAAATTTACAGCAAATCAACAGAAACTCTTTGTATAATTACAAACAATACATCAATCATATTAAAAAGAAAGCAACGTTTACATTCCAAATCAAGAGGTAGACATAGGATTTCAAATAGAAATAAAGCTCTGAGTAATTTCAGCATGAATCACATGAAATGAAAAGTATGAAATTTTTATATCAAATGTATATACATTTTTGGAATTAACTATTATTAAACTTTAGTTTATAATTTATTGATCATTAATGAGTTCCACTTCTAGAAAAGGTATTTTTAAAACTTTTTTACCCAATAAAATATATTTAAAGAAAAGAGGTTTTTTGACTCAAAGTTTTAGCAATAAGGCTTTTAAAAACGCTTTACACACAATAATTTGTAATACTCAATGAAATATTTGTTGCAAAAACAGTTTTTTAGAACACCTTGAAAAAAAAAAACACTAATACCTTCACATATATTTATTATAGCATACTTTTAACATAATGAAACATTTTTGGATTAATTTTTATCACGTCTGATTCATCAACATCAAAATAAGGTTAAACTACTTCATAATAAATTATTAAAAATCAGTACCAATGAAAAAAAGACTTAAAGATTTTGTAATTTAACAATGGCAATGTAATCGTAAATGTAATTTAACAATTACATAATTAGAGGCATGTAAGAGATTACATTAAGTCCAAATTATCTCTCAGAAATATGTACACTTTACGCAGTTTCTGCAATAATATTAAGTAAATTTTAGGCTTTGCAAATTAACCACGAATATTTAAGTAGGACTGATAAAAATAAGTAGATAATCATAAAATTTCAATGATAACCTGATACTCTTACATTAAAAATTAGAATTTTAATTTTTTTAATTTAAGAGCTTTTTAAAAAACAAAAAAAGTTTAATTTAAAAATAGTTGTAACAAAAAGTAAACATTACATGAAACTGACCTGAAAATATTTTCAAAATGTTTTGGAAGTTTATATATATATATATATGGCTTTAATAAAATAGAATTTTTTCCTTCACTCTAAAATATTTTATTTTAATTTAAACTATAGATTTTAATTATTTCTTACCAATACTAAAAAGAACTAGTTCAAAAACAATCCTTATCAATAAATCTACATTGCCAAAATTTAGAAGTAAATATAAAGAAAAGTTTATCAGATAAAAGTTCATTGAAATTTGGGTGAAATTGTAACTGAATACATTGGTGCAAAACTTCTAATAGAAAATGCTCACATGAATGATCCAGTCTATTTTTTAAAATATAAATCTTCGGTTTAGGAATTCAAAGAGATCATTATATTTATGAATTCCAGAAAAATTTACATAAATGAAGATGAAAAAATGGAAATAGACATTCTTGGCCATATAATTTGTGAGTTATTCAGTTTGAATAAAAATTAAATAATACAAAGAGGAAGGTAATACATACAATAAATGGTGAATATATATAAAGCTTATATTGACAGCAAATACAGATTCAAAAATACATCATCCTTCAGCAGTGGGAAGGACAAATTGTGACTAGAATACAATCCTTAATGGTGGGAAGGTTTTCAAGGGTCTTACATTTCATTATTAAAAGTACTTTTACAGAAGGAGAGCATAATCATAAGCTCTTACTTAAAAAAAAATTGCATTTTAAAATTAATTACATGCTTTGGTCCAAATAAAATTATTTCAAAGACAAGTATCCGTAAGTGAAATTGATATTTATTATTAATATTGTTACACAGGAAATAAAAACCATTAGTTTTGCAGTATTTCCACTACTAACTTATTGATAAATACACTGTATGAATAATTCTATTTACAATTTTATTAAAAGTTTAAAAAATGAAAGATTCTTTCCTATAATTCTTATCACATGGTGAAATAATTAATGTAAACTAATTTAAGAGTATTTATCTTCTAATGGTATTTTCAATCTTGCAAGCTTATTTTCGCATGAGCATGTTCCAAATTTTTACATTACAACATGAAAATAACATAGCTACTCTGGGTTAGCAAAAAATAAACAAAATTATGCCAAAATTGTTAGTTACCCATAATTTAGAATTAAATTCTTAAGTATTAATTTTTTTTAAATATCACATAACAAAAAAATTATTATTTTAGGCATTATATATATGGCATTCATTAAAGATGCGTAATTAACTATAAATGCAATTTTTTAATTTGAAGAGAAATTTCCAGAAAAATAAAATATTACACTAAAATATATCAGATATATAATTTTTATAGCCCAAAATTGAATTATAAAATATATTTATTTGTTTGAACATATTTCTTGAGATATTAAATACAAAAGGTTGTGAAAAACAGCAGCACATTATATTTATGTACAAAAACTAAATGTACAAACATATGTACAAAATATAACCTGCTCAATTTTGCCCAGTGGACGGTATACAAATATACTTGGTATAAATGTTAACATTAATAAGCTTTAATTTTTGTAATTCAGCACAACATATTTTTACAAAGATAGATATATAAAATATTCATCATAATTAAACAATAACCCTTTTCCAAAAATTTGAAATAAAATAGAATTAAAATCATAAATGAGAATTTATAAACCATCAGAACATACATTTTATATTTACACAAGTTAATAACTATTCTTTAATATAAAACAGGTAGCAAAGCAATACAAAATTGTTGGGGAGGGACTTTAAATAATATAAAAAAACTTTTTAAGAGAAACTTGCATGTTTTAAAGCAAACTGTAAAAGACTTATTACTATTAGCAAAGATTCAAGCATTTTAAAACTGCTAAAATTTGTTTTTAACTTGTATTTCTACTAACACATGTAATTAGATAATCACTTCTAGATATTTTATTTTCATTAAAAAATTAAATAAATAAAAATTTTAATTTGATATTGAAAAATAGAAAAAAAAATAACTATATGGTGATATTATAAAATCAAATTGTTTTTCACTTAATTCAATTTAAATAATATGGAGGAAAATCATGTTGAAAATCTGTTTATGATACTTGAAATATAACAAGATAGCAAAAATAAGCTTAAAAAAAGTTTTGAACTTATAAAATTATTTTTAAGGAGAAAAAATGAGCAGTGAATATTTTAATACTTCTGATGCATTTATATATTTAAAATGGCATACTATGATTAAAGCACATCAATATGTGAAGAATATGTAAATTGTTTTGGTCTACCTAACCACCATTAAGATATAAGAATCTAACAGACATTGCTGTTCTATTGTATTATGATGCAATATACCTTACCAAAATTATCTAAACGCTAATTAACCTGAGAACAATCATGAAATAATACATGAACAAATACAGTGATTTATTTGGCAGTCTAAATAATTCTACAGTAGCTAATTAGAACCAACCTACTTGCCCTATTTAAGGGAGCCAGCAGTAACAGAATATCGCCCTGCAGAAAATGCCATCACTCCATATGATGATGTAATATTTACCTTATCTATGAATATCTCTGCTACTCATAAGTTGTTAAACAAATCTTGTAAGGCTATCTATTAATAACATGTTGTAAAATAAGTCCAGTAATTAAATAGGTAAGGAAATGTGATACATAAAAAATTGCTGCAGAACTTTCAAGACCTCTTGGCAGAACAGGCAGAGAGCCATTAAATATGGATTGTTGACCAGCATCCAGCATAGCATCTCTAGCAGCTGCACTAAAGCTGCCATCACCGGTTGTTAAAAGATCAAACACACATGCATCTAAATAGAAGTCTGTAATATTTAGGGCACGGCAAGCTGCTATAGCTTCTTGCTTAGGCCCACTCTTGGGTTCCAAAAGACGCTCAAAGTCTATTCTCTCACGCCGAGGACAACCCCTTACACAAAGTTCTAGGGTTTCACCCTGAGCACCTTGTACAGCCACAGTACTGGGCATCTTGGCCGCAAATGTCAGGTAATGTCCAACCTGACGAATGACTATTCTTGTGTCTATGTAACGCAAGTGGATTTCAATATGCTTTCCAGCTACTTCTTCCTTTATGCGAACTCCTGGCCCACTCCATCTGGAGCCATCTGTAAATACTCCAGGAAGAGAATCGCTCTGAGCTTCATATGTTTTTTCTTGTGCACACGGCCCATGTTGTCGAATAATCACAGTAACCTGTCAATAAAAAAAAACAATTTATTTTATAATTAGATAGAATATTTAAGGAGCTAAAAAATTATATCTATGTACAAAGGATTTCTACAAATAATCAATTCTAAGAACACTTCAAATATCACCATTTGTTTTAGACAGAGCCAATATAAACCATTAAATAATTACCACACTTGTATGATCTTAATAATAACCATTTTCAAGGGTTTTATGGTACATATATTATTTTAAAGTGTTGGAAACAAACATACCAACATTTTAAAATTTTAATTTTTTAATATTTGATAAAAATAATGTTTGAATAAAAATACAAGATTAGAAAACTGAGTCAGAACACCAAAGTCCTTTTCTTATTTTGATAAGTAACTTGTTATTTATTTAATTTTACTACATAATAAATTTTCAAAAGTTTCAATTAATTTTATTTTTTAAAAATCATTACATACACAACTATTTTAAGTTATTTAATTAGAATGTTCCTTAATTGTAATATTTTTATAACTGCAGTAGTATAAACATGCTAATGGACATTAAAAAATTTCGACCTGAAAAACTAAACAGAAATATTTGCATTTTGAAATTAAAATTTTCTACTATATAAGATATCATTTCTCAGGCACACACACACAATACTATTTAAAATTTCACAGTAACATAATCAAATAAGAATTACTAATGCTGAAAAAATAGATTTGATCAATTAAAATTTAAGAAATAGTTTTCTTTTGAAAAGTCAGTTTGCTTTGTCTCTAAAAACAATGAAAAATTACACTGATTACTATACTTTTCATAAATATTCATTATTTTAGATTTTTTTTACTGGATTTAATATAAAAATATGCTTTGTGAGATCGTAATTTGATTTTCACAAAGCCTCATTGCTGTAACGGCGGCATGAAGATTAATACCTTTATTTTTTTTTTTTCAGTCCTTATTTTACATATCACAGATAAGAGGGTCAGAATTATTTTTAATTTAAGACATGGTAAAAAATAAAAACATTTGATTGACCGAGAGGTGAATAAAATACATATTAATTTTCAAGAGAAAATCTTGAAATTATTAATACGTAAGTGAAAGAAGAACAATGCATAATGGCTACTGCTCACATTACTCACCAAAGCCTAATTAAAATGCGATCCCTTCATAGAAAGATTCTGTCATCAATATAAAAAGTTAATGAAAATATTAATTAACATATAAGTAAAAATAATGTAATGTATAGCATCCGCTCAATTCTGATACTAATAATTTATTTGAATTAATTTTAACTAATTTTACATAAAAGAAATAGATTCTGTGCTAAGATAGATCAAAAATTTAACCTCATTTATTACAGCTTTATTCTAAAAATTTGAACTTCAGAGAAGGTTTTAAATTGAAATCATTAAGGGTAAATTTTGTCAAAAATAAGATATTATATTAATATTGGAATATGTAAGAAATCGTAATATTTAACAGTGAAACAGTAGGAGATATAATTTTAATAAACAAAAAAGGTATGATTCAATCAGAGCTTTTCCGACTGTAAAAGCTAGGATAGTATGAATTTTATACGACTTTAAAATGAAAATAATTTTTTGATACTGGTTGAATTTCAATCATCAAAACGATGGTGCTCTTTAACAATTTTACCATTGATTTTCCAGTCACATATAATTTAAAGTACAACATGCTCTATTGCCTGTATTTTTACACAAATTGCAATATGCATTTCAAGTGTTTCGCACTACAATCAGATAGCGAGGTCGACACTCAAAGAAGCCTTCCCCCATCCCACACCATAAAAAATTAAAACACATTGTAGTTTTTTAGTATACACTTGAAGATCACCATAAATAACATCAAAAAGAACTCACAAATAAAGTCGGAATCTAGCTCTTCAAGAGACATTTTTTTTTTTCAAACAAATATGAATCGATATTTTTAAAAAAAAAAAAATCTGCTTTCTATGCAATTTTTGATTAGCATAAAAATAAAAAAACTGCTAATAATTCTTATATAAACTGTTACAATTCTTAAAATTGTTTAATATTTATTTATTTTTAAATAAAATTCTAGGCTGGACGTTAATAAAAGAAACCTGTATTCATATCTCGCGTGCAGCTAATAGTCTACCCATAACAAAATGAATTTACTTTGATTATTCACCTAACATTATATTTTATTCCTTTCTGTTCAGATAACCTTCATGTCAACGACAATGACCCAACATCCGAGCGATTCTTCTGCGCTTGCGCGACATCAAACACTTTTCTATGTTTGGGATCGATATATGTGATATTCGAAAACAAAATCGATTGAAAAACACCGAAGTTGGAAATAGCCCACAAGATGAAAACAAATTTATTTCGAATCTTCAAAATATAATGAAATATATTAAAAACAATGGAATGAAAGAAATTATTCATGATTTACATCAAAAATCGCGTATGTCAAGTGCAATGCACCTGGTGTAAGTTTCTATGAAAACATAACTCATTTTGTCTAGAAGGAAGTAATTACAATTTTCGGAGAAATAAGTTTGTTTTTGTTCTTTTATTAGGTAATGTTTATGCATTTCTGAATTATTATGCAAAGTAAGCTATCGATTATGCTAACCAATAATTAAGATTTTTAAATTTCTTGAAAAAAGCATATTATTTTCGTTTTTAAGTCAGAATGATCTAAAAAACCAAAACTGAGATTTTAGGCAATGATAAAATTTTTCCGTTTGAATTAAAACTAGAAATTTTACAAATCGTGAAATCCTTATGAATTAAAATAAAGCTACTGTTGAGAGAAAAATTACCCAACAATAAAAAAGAAACTTATAATGAACTATATTATAGAAACTTATATAACTAATAAAAATATAAAAACCAAAATATTTCTGATATTCCAATAAATTTCATTATCCTCATAAATATTAAAAATCCTAAAAATAATAAGAATTACTTTAAAATTCGTAAAGCTGATAAAATAATAACAGGAACAAAGAAATTTAAAAAAATTACAGCCAATATGAATGCAAAAATGAAACATTAAAATAGTGAATATGAGAAATATCTTTTGAACCTGTAAGTGCTATTTTTAATTTTTACCAAGCTTAAAATAAAGCAAATGCTTTATAATTACACCAAGTTACACGATCTAGACAAAGCAATAGAGGTGAACAAAATTATTAGACAGAAATTTGTAGACATGTCTTTAAGCTAGGAAGAGACCGTAAAAGAGAAAATATTCCATTGAAAAGAACGACGTAACAATAATAAGGATATAAACTAAAATGTTATTAACTATCGTTTTTATAAACTTCCTAACACCACCACCTTTTTTTTCCCCTCGCAAACATAAAATAATCTGTTTATTTCTTACACAGATGCATCATAGAAGAAAAAAATAATATCAATCAACATAATTCATTTGTTAAATAAACGTTAAACAAGTTTTTAAGTTAAGGTTGGATATATATATATATATATATATATATATATATATATATATATATATA
>JAPDSC010069646.1:101552-143288 GCA_026290005.1 Latrodectus geometricus
ATATATATATATATATATATATATATATATATATATATATATATATATATATATATATATATTATAAAATTTATGAAGTATGATATTTGTCATACAGATAGTACAACGAATTATGAATTGCTCCACAAAATTTTATAAGGCAAAACATTATTCCTGATACATAAATTTAATGTTTCAATACCATTGTTTTTGTATGTTGAAATTAACATTATGTAAAAAGGCAGAAAGAAATATGAAGATATGCGGGAGCAGATAATATATAATATTGTAGATATTAATAAATTTGTCACCAAATTCAGGTAAGACGCATGAACAAACATTTTTATTTATTTTTTAATGCAACATAAAGAGAGAAAATCGAAAACACCAGACGATAAAAAAAAAACTTTGAATCCAACAATAGAGTCTAACAATAGAGGGCGCTCTGGATAACATCCAAATCCTAGGACGATGTCAATGAGTCAGTTTTCGCTACGCTGTCTGCTTCAGACAAAAACAGAAAAGCAAAAGAATTTTTTAATTCTCTTCACAGCCTTTTAAAAATAAGTAATCCCAAAAACATCATTATACATTTTCTCCACTTTTTTCATCGCTAATACTTACTGATTTAGAATAAATTAAAAACAATTCTTCCAAATTTTAAATATAAGCATACTTTATTAAATAATTAATTATTACAACTAAAAATTATAGTAATTATTAAGTAATTTTCGATATTTAAATGCCAGAACATAAAAGAAGCAACAATCAAATTTATCTTTTATTGTTTCAACGCAGCTGATAACAAAATCATTAATAAACATATTGTTTTTGCTCACAAGGATCGAATCAATCAGAAAAAGCAAGAAAGTGTTCACAGTACTTGCTTGCACACGAGAGTTAATTCGATTGGTACCGAGGCGAAGTATTAGTCGAACAGTTAGAGCTCAGGCTTTGGTTCAGAAGTTTGTGGCTCCCAATCTTATCTTGGGCATACAGGTGTGTAGTGGTTAGGAATTAATTTTTAACTTTAAGTCCCTGATTAATCAGTCCTCGCGTGCAATAACAGATATACCAAACAGATAGGGGCTAAAAACTGAAATGGATTCCAAACGACTAAAAATATTTACTGTCAAAGTGGGAATCGAACCCCACAATATGCTAACCATTCAGTTACAGGCCCTACAACCGGTTTAATTTATTTGTCACTTTAACAGTTTTTTTCCCCCATACTAGAGTTAGATTAGTTCGGCATATCTGTCACTGAAAGCCATAATGTTGACCCACTACCTTTAGAAAAACGATTTTATCTAAATTTACGAAAAACCTTTTAGAAAGATTCAGTTATATTAAGTTGAAAAATATTTAAGAATTCTAATGAAGAAAAATCAAATTGCTTATAATTTTTATGTACTTGACTGTTAACAAAGCAATTTCTCACAATATAGAATGTTATTTACATGCATTATGTAACTTGGGCCCTTAGTTACACATACATAGACATATAACAAGGAACATTCGAGACATTTACATACAAAAACGAGTACAACTTGAACTCTTTTGCTGCAATTTAGAACCAAATTATATATATATATATATATATATATATGCAAAGATTATTTTATAAATGTCCAAATTAAAAGAAAAAATGTGCATTAATTTACGATGAAAGAAATTTTATTCTAAATTAAAAACAGAAAACACTTAAGTCAACAAATTTAAATTTGAGTTTAGATATTAAAAATCGAATAACTAGGTTTTAGCAATTAAATAGTTAATGTTGTGAGTGCAATTAGCATCACATAAGCACCTTCATAGTCAATAAGGCAATCATAAAAAATAATAAAATCAGTTTCCTAACTTTTAACCACCTCAAGAAAAAGAAAAAACGAAACACGCATCGTATCTTCCCAAGTTCTCAGTACTGACTTCCCCCCTCGTCTTCCAAAATGGTGGCGTCCCGTCGGCTTGTTTACCTCTCTCAGCCGCGAGCCCCAGGTGCCGTGACGTCACAACTCCCTTCCCTCCACGCTTCTACCAGCCTTCTTTCAGAAAGAGCGAAGGGCACAAACTGCCGCCCACCAACGTACTACCCCAAAAGACCTCGTTCCAAAGTAGATTTTGTTTCCTAATTCGGAGTGACATCTTCACGCCCTTTGCTTCTCACTTTCCTAAATTTTGTTCTACTTTTTTAATTCAAAAAATCTCTTTATTCAACTTATATGTATGGAAAAATTGTATAAGTCCATGTGTAAATTTTCACTTTACTTAAGATACCATGAATAATCAATTTTAAATGATACAACAATCCATCAAGTTGCTATATTTTTAAATACTTTTGAAATTACACATGGATTCTAAGTTTATGGTGGCTATTATGGCAATGAATTCAAAAAATAAAAGAAAAAATATTTTCCAAATTTTACGGAGGCTTAATGTTACTCATGCTTGTAAAATGTGGATTAAGAAATAATGGCGACAAGATAAAGATTAATCATTATACTAGATGAGTTGCTTTGTTCTTAAGTTTAAAGCATTTTAGAAGATTCATAATTTGTAATAAGATTTTATATTGTTTTTAAAGTTGTTGTATTTTTCTAAACTACACAAATTTAATAAAAGAAAATATTTCTGCTTTTGCAAATTTTAATCGTATATATAAAGTTTACGAAATCGGATAATAAAATAGTTAAGCAATTAATTTTCATCGTGGGTTGTACATAAAAAAAAAGGGTTACATTTTTTAAATGTAAAATCTAATAAAAGGTAACTGTCTAATATACAAGATTATTTTATAAAAAAACGAGGTTTTAAATTTAGTTACTAATTTTGCAGTACGCAATCTTATGAAAGAACAGATTACAAATAATAGACACGTTGAAAGTAGGAAAAGATAAATTCAAAATTTTAAATAATTTTTATTTCCCTCTTTTTTTCTATCACAAACGCATAACAGCCTACTGCTAAAAAGAATATTTACAGATAACACTTTTATCAAACGAAATGTAAAACTGGTGTGTTACACGATTTCAAGTTACGTGTGCGGGAACATAGAACTTAAAATTTAATTCCCAACTTGGTCATGGGTTTGTTTACTTTTAAGAAAGCAAAATGTAATTTTTTCCTTTACTTTTTAAAATAATGAATATTATAAAGGTTTTAAACTATCATTTTTCTAAATTAATTATCAGTAAATCGTTCTCAGCTTAAAAGCATAAATTTTCTCTAAAAGTTCTAAAGAAGACTCAAATGTGCTTTAGAATTCTTTTTTATAAAATATTAGTCCTATAAAAATCTAAACCAAACATCTATATGCATATGTATCATTTATTACAACTAATCTGTTAAATTAAGCAATTACTAAATTTACAAATCACAGCAAACTCATACAAAATTCAAAGTTTTGTTTTAATACTAAAAAACACGTATATTTTAAAATCCAAACGACCAAGATAAATTTCGTTAAAACATGAACTGTTTAATTTCTACTGGACAGTTATAACTTTAAGAAGGATTTTTCAATATGAAGTGAATTCAAATTCACTGGAACACTTTTTAAAAGAGATTATGAATCCTGCTAAGAAAAAACCAATAAATTATTATATGCAAACTATATATATAATCGTTTAATTATTCCACAAAGTGGCAGAACTAAACATGTTAAACACGATTGCAAAGATAGGAATTATAAAAGGAAAATGTTGCGGAAAATATTCCTCTTGGTTTTTCATATTTATCTTTACTTCTATCAAATTTCGCTTCCCACATTATTTAAGAATATGAGAAGAAAACTGTAAAATTCACGTGTTCAAGGAAAGTAATCTTTCAAAGATTTTCCATAAAAAAATTTGAATTCGAAAAAGAAAAACATCCAAGGAATAATTCTCAAGAGGTTCCATAGCTTCAAAATATTTTCTTTAAGCCAAGGAACAGCAGAAAAAAACTCGACGTTCAAACACCTCCCCCCAGTAAAGAAAATATAATTCAGAACGAGCAAGAGAAGTGAGAAATTCTCCCTCCTGCTTATTCTCTGTCCCCCCTCTACCCATTTGCCTTGGTATGCGGGCCGGCCGCAAAAGAGGGGAGGGTACACAACGACAAGAAAGCAACAGCTTCCTCGCAAGGAGGCTGGTAGGCATCTCGGAGAAAGAGGGGAAGAACGGTTAGGGGAAGCAACTAACGAGCTTCAAGGTCTTCTGCAAGGGGAGCGCCGACCCCGAGGGGTTGCGATGGGGGAAGCGTGCACCCAACCAAGTTGTCATATTTATAGATCCAAATCCGTCATCCGCAGGTGCGAGATGAAAAAATTTATGAAGAAAAAACTCTTAACCAACCAAGTACAGAAAATTCCGAGAAGCGCGGGTTTTTGAAATTAAGAAAGATTTTTTTTCAACATTGTTTTCGTTGTAAATACAATTAGGAATGTATAATAGACGTAGGAATAGAAAAAAATTTTATATTATGAAACTATTATTACTAACAATAAAAAAGTAGAGAAATATTTGAGTCACTGAAAACTTAATTCTTTTTAAATCACAAATTTCTGTTTTGTTTTCCTTGTTTTATACATCTTTTATTAAATGTGTTACCCCTTTTATTATTAAATATATACATTTACTACGCAAATTTATCCATTTGAAATGTTAAGATTCAAAGATACTCG
Organism: Latrodectus geometricus; assembly: GCA_026290005.1. Lineage (NCBI taxonomy): Eukaryota > Metazoa > Arthropoda > Arachnida > Araneae > Theridiidae > Latrodectus > Latrodectus geometricus. The sequence continues at coordinate 106,195 of JAPDSC010069646.1, forward strand.
GGAAGATAACTTTAAATGATTACCACTTTTCATGATGATGCGAATATCATATTATAAATAAGCTAAATTAGTACAACGAAAATGTGAAAAAAAACTCACTTTTGTGATGGCAGTTGCTGGAGAACCTTTGCCCACTGGTTCATTAGTCACTTGCACAGCAAGGTGAGGATTGTCTAGCAAAGGCCATGCACCTGGCACACTGCAAGTTTGAAGTTCGTCGTAAAATGTTCTTAAATGGGGGTCTCCGAAGAGAGCGCAATGACTAAAGGAACCACCAGCAGGCCTGTATGAGTAACATTCTTGGTGTTGCTTTGGTGGTTTCTGGAATCTGTGCGGAGGACGATTGGGACCCTGAGAAGGCTGGGGACCTTTCTCCAGAACTCGATCACATTGGTACATCTTCGTCCACTGAGTCACAAGGGAAGCAATGGAATGGTAGTTTAGATCACCTCTGCAAGATCGAGCAGTTGCTCGCATGCACTCGGAATAACTGTTCAGTAGGCTGCAATACCGGTAAGTAGATCCTTGCACCACATTGTCTTCTTCTAAGGCCCGAGCGTACTGCCTTGAACACAGTTGGGACTTGCAATCTGCTTCGATAGCTAGCATAAATAAAAAGTCTATTCAAACATCTTTTTAACAGCACAACATGTTTATCAATAGATTAATATACACAAATCATTTCAATTAAGCAATCACAATTTAATGAGCTTTATAATTAATTTATGCAAATGAATAATATTTTTTATCACTAACACACTAATGGAATATATATACACACAAAACAGGCTAATTAACTTTTAAATTTATGGTATCTTAAAATTTGAAATAATTGCATAGATTTGAGAGATTATTTCATTAAATTAGTCAATAACTTTATTTCTAAATTCCTAACTCTAAAATTAGTTTCTAGATAAAATTCAAAAACTTACTTAAAATAATATTGAAGGTACAAAAGAGAATCTACTTTATCGCATTATATGACTACTATTGGAAGGGATAACAAAAGTTTTTAAAAAGTTTTAAGTAATTAGTTTTTGCGATAATGATAGAAACATATATTAGAGTCGCACACATAAGCCTTTTACAGAACATATAAAACCTCTTAAATCTCCTCCATAGTTATTTATTATGTTTAAATGTTAGTTTTTAAATACGTGCACGAATGAAAAACAAAATTATGCAATTAAAATATGATTTTTAACAAGTTTTTTTAATGTTGTGAAATTTAATAGATTTCTTGTTCATTGCGAGGAGAAATAAATAACTACGATGATTTAATTTATTCATTTAATGAAGATAATTGTTATCTGTGCTTTCTAGTTATTATCGGCCACTACTTACAAGGCATTATTGGCTCAGAGTAATATAAGCACAATTTTTTTTATGCGCGATCACTCTTACATTAATGTTATTATTAATGAGTAAAAATGTTTAATTTGTAGATAAAGAATACATTTTTAACGGGATGAAAAAAGGTCAGGCTAATAATGTCTAATTTTTAACTCATAACTGGTGTCACAGATAACGATATTTTAAATATTTGCTTTTCTCAAATTTTTTCAGGAGTTAAAAATACGAAATCATAAAATATTTTATATTTACTATCCATTAAAGTAAATCGGAAAAATGTTTTTTAGAAGAACGATAACAAAAGAGGTGTAATCACCTATTCGCTATCTCATTCGGAGAAAACAATGCGAGACCTCTTAGCAAGATTGATAACTCTTGAGGAATTTGTATCTATTTTTATTTTCACTCTGGATTTTTGATTACTAACACTTTACAAAAACAAGGAAATTATTTAAGATTAGAGAAACAATAACATACTCAGAGTACGCCTTAACAAGATGTCACCGTCGGCAAGTGAATTATCTTTTTAATCTAAAACTTATTTGCTTTCAGCGGTTTTTCATTGTTTCACACCAGGTATTTTTCATCACGCGGTGTTGCAATTAGTTACGATTCTGGGTTAAGACAAACTAAGTAAAACAATGGTGTTTCTTAAATAGAATATACCACACATTGGAGAAAAATAAAATCTAGGTTTCCTTTTAGTTCTATTTTAATGAAAATAAGTGAAATACATAAAATTTCTTCAATATTTAAAAAATGGAATTTCAACATAATGTACTACACAATCAATACTACAAACGTAATGGTATATTTATATTTAAAAAAAAAAAAATCAAATTTTTATTTGATCGTTAACATTACAAAATTGGTTCTAATAGATCCAACCTGCTAGCCATTTTTTTTTTTAAACCATTAAAAAAGTTCCGAGCCCCCAGAGTAGCAATGTAAATTAAATGTCCTTTTTAAAAATTTGTTTTTCCTTTTCTAACATATTTGTAATATAACCCACGAAATGTGAGAATTTCATTGAAGCGGAAAAATGCTATTTACTGGGAAGACGATATATAAATGTAACTCAATTCGCGATAAAGTATAAAATCGTGAAAAAAAATTACCGTGACAAACTTTCGCAATGATAAGAGGAAGCACTATGTTCCAGGGAATCAAATACAGAAACGAGACTTTAAACGCTACTGCGCGGATAACACAAGCATAATGCGTAAAATTCAGTTAAGGACCCCAAAATTATAAAACCAATTCGACAAGAAATTTAATTAGATTATGGAAAGAAAAATTTAAAAATTTAAATTCAAAAATAATCTAATGTGTCAATTTCCCATATCATTCGAAAATAATTGCTTATAAAAATGGTAAGAAATTTCAATGTAATAACAACTTTAAAACGAGCAATCACTTTTTCTCTGGAATACTGTATTAAATTCAATTGTCCCAGGATAATGCACGTAGACATACACATATTTTTAATGCACATTTTGAAGTAAATAAATTTTTTCGTTCATTATTTTCTTCAAATGTATTAAATTTTACAAAAGTATAGAGCGGAGATAGAACACGTGGTACAGAACTTTCTTTCCAAGCATTTTCAGCGTTTGACAACACGAATATAAATCATGATACATCACAGCAGGGTTATTATCTTGAGTTGAAAGTTGATTTTAGTAAGCTTGACCACCCTAGTTGCACAGCATTATCGCATTTTAACAAACCATTTTGAATGGACACACAATACTGACGAATCACACCTTTCCTATTCTGACCAACCAACCAAACAGGAAATTGTGACTATGGACAAGTTGTTTCTCATCCTAAATCATATTTGAGAAAATTTATGCCATGCATAAAGACGTAAGTCGTCTCAGGATCAAATTTGAAACTCGTAAATAAAGTCCCACACTCTTAGTTTTCACATTTGGGTGATGGCAGCATAATCTGAAACCCCACACGTGATTCGTTTAGAATTCAAGTCCAACTCTATAAAATCGCATTTAAATTCGAAATGTACGACATTCAATAACCTGCGGGAGAAGTTTTCGAATAAAAATGAAGGAAATAATAAGTCAATCAGTCATGGTATTTACCATCTGTTTCAAAAAAGGCTTGCTAACATTGAAAAAGAGCGTGGGCGAGATAATATCAAAAGGCCATCTTTACTAGGATAAAATGGAACATATGAAGAGGTAGACAAAACTAATAAAAAAAAATAAATAAAAATTAAGTTTTTTTTTGTTTTGTTTTAAAGGTTGTAATTTATAAAAAGAACAAACGTCAACCCATTTACTTTTTATGGTTACTAAGCGCTATTAAAAGAATTTCCATATCCTTCAGTATAAAAATTTATACAGTATGATAATCAGCGAAATGAAAGTTATACATAACGAATTTTATTTAAAATGAATTTATCTGTGTTTAAAATCGATAAATTTTTATTTTTAATATGGACGAAGAGAAAAAAATCGTTATGAAGTTCGATTTCTTTTTTAAATTAACGAATTCTCAATTACCAACAACATAATACTGTTTAAAAGTATTAAAAAATAGACACTTTTTTATTAGAATCAAAATACACCTTAAATATGAGTGTACAATAAAAGTAAATGAATTGACCAACTCATTATAAAGCGAACAATGTTTGAAGAAAGTCATACTTCAACAACAGCATGTTAACGTAAAAAAAATGTAATTAAGTTAAATGATTTGTTAAGATACCCAATGGCGTCAGAAGTACGTTAACTGGTGATAAATTTATCAATTAGTGGAATATGCATGGAATGCGTTTCCTAAAGCGAAAGGAATGCAATTAAGGAGAAACATGAGAAAGAAGTTGTAAAACTCATAGCACCAAAAATATCCGTTTTCCATCTGGCACGATAAATTATCGTAATAAAAAGGAAACAAGCAGTAAATAACGCATCAGCTATAAGGCGCCAATAATTGGAATTCAAGCGACTAATTTAAGACCAAAGAAGAAAACGATAAAAAAATTATAAATGAAAAAAGGTATTCATATTGCTGTAAAAATACTAATTTTAAAAGGTGAATTTATTTTAAAACAATAAGTACCTTATCTCATAAAATAGATGTAGTCAATATATAATGATTTAATGATACTGCATGCTACACTTGTATTTAGCTGCGCTTTTGCAGTCTCACTAATCAATTCAATTTTCAAATAAAAAAGCAGATACACTAAGAATAGCAAAGATTATATTTATTATCTACGTTAGTGGGTAACACCGAATATTTATTAACAATTTTGAAATATTAAATTAATATACAAATATTTAAATAAATGGATTGAATAATTCAAAACTGAATATTGACTTGCAAAAAATATGGTTTTATAAACATGAAATATATGAAAAATTAAGTTTATTTAGTTATATAGAGAAATACCAAACATTCTATAAAATAATACATTGTCATTTTTTTTTACTTTCGTTTTCAGAGATTTTTTTTCCACAAATAGGAAGAATACTTTCTTTTTATTTCATAAACATGATTTTTGTTTGATAATTTTAAATTTTAATGTGATATAGTGAATTTACATTTTTGTATTGAATAATAAAAGTTTCGATTTAACATTCCATCACTTGAAACAAAAACTAACAAAAAAGCTGAGTGAAAAAATTGGATCCAACGCCTGCTTCTAATAATTAAATCAAGTTTCTGCGATTGGCATGAAATATTGATTCTCAACTGCTTCAGCAAAATTCACTTACTCAGTTAAATTGAATGCATGTGTCCCACGGACAATTGCGAGATTCTAAAGACGAAACAGGAAAATAAAAAAAAAATAGAACAAGACTTCCTCTTTTGTTCCTAAGTGATGGCCGGAAATAGTCAATTTGGACAAATAAAATTATGAGCTATGTTCCAACTCATCGCCACTTCATTTTCCACTTGTCGGAAGTGCTTCCATTCAGATCTTGTTGACAAATCATTGCTAAATGAACACGTCGGCGAGTTCGTTATTTTATCTGTGATACCGATATTTATGAGTAAACCGATTGCAATTTCCATTCCGAAATCTAAACAGTAATGACAGCGCTCCCTATCAGTAAAAGTTATAGAAAATAAATTCCTTAATTAATTGAAGTGTAATTAAATATTACTTGGTTGTGTTTATTCTGAAAAATTGGATTGGTTGTCGCTCTACAGTCACATTCAGCACACGAATGATAAATTCAGCCAGAACCTACAATTTTAAAACAGAGAGATTTGAACGCTAAACCAGTAACAATAATTCACACTCCAAGAAGAATCGAACTCGTGAAACCACACAATTCAGAAATTGTCAGATAATTACTAGCAAAGGGGCTATCAATAGATAATACTGATAGATCGACGTTTATTTTAAAGGAGAAACAGAATTACTCCTTAATGTTAAAAAATCTTTCATTGGTAAATAATATATTCACATATTCAAAATAAGATATTGATTATATTCTATAAAACTTAACTAATTACACTTATTAAATTAAGGACAACATGTATTTAACAGCAGACTGTTAATATTTCATAAAATTTTTTTTTTTAAGGAAAAAACATGTGTGTGTGTTAGAAATTAGTTTGAAAGAATTGTAGCAGTTTCTTGATTGTTTTACACAATATATTCTTTATAAAAGCTACCAAACAAAATCACAGAAATTTCTGCATAATTGAGATTTTATATATCAAGAAATTTAAAACAAATTTATTGCAATGTTAGATATTAGTATGAAAGTCACTTTCAAGTAAATCAAAAATTATTTTTGAAGCCTTAAATTAGTAGTACATCTGTAGGGATACACCTATCTTGTTTCTAGGGTGAAATTTATTATTTTATTTCAAATACAATCAATGGATAAATGTTAATTATATATTATTACAAACAAAATATTATGTATTACAAACAGAACTAATTTTTTGTGAAACTTAACCCTTTTTTTAACGATTCAAATATGTAGCAAAAATATTTTTTGAAGTAACAATTGCTATAAAATCACAAAATGTTATTATATTCAATAAAAGATTTTTATTAGTCAGTTTTCTTTCCCCAAATATTTTTATTTAAATAATTAACCTGCAACTGAAATATTTAATGATAATTAATAGTTTAACAGCACTAATCTGATAGCAACCTTTTATGACTACATGACTTTTTAGTATCTATTATTAGGCACTTTCAGGAAACCTGCAACTTCCACAAAAGTAAATACTGTTCAAAAGAAATTAAATGCAACAGCGATAGAAGAAATTTTTTTAAATAAAATAGAAACTCAACTTTGATACACAGTAAATTTTATCACCAGGAAAAATTTTAAGTCTTTCAATATAGAAATATATTATTAGTAAATAACTTTTAAGGGATGTAAGGATATTTGAAATGTATTAAACATTTAGTACAATTATCTGAGCAAGTGTTAAAAATAATAAAATCATATTTTATCATACAATTATATAATAAGCATTAAAAAATATTTACTAGTATTTTTTGCTTTATGCTTGATCTCCATCTAGAAGCACTTAAGTTTTTTTCTTTGTGAGTGCCAGATGAAGGACAGATATATTAATAAAGAAAAAAAAAATATATATGCATGGTGAAAAATTTACCGTAATTAATGTTTTAAATGATGCATTTCAAAATATTTAATTTAATTCTATTCTACATTAGTCTTTAACAGTTTTTTTGTGATGAATATTTAATTACATTTACCGAAAAATTTTTAAATTTTTTTTATTGAACATTAAAAGTTGATAATTAATAATATTAATTATTCAAGCCAATGAAACAATTTGAAAATTAGCAAACATTTATTTTTCATGTTTTTCTTTGTAAATGCATTATTTACTAAATCGAATTATCAAGAGAAATTTTTAAAAACATAGATTATTAATGAGAGCTCAGGACAGTAAATATTATAAGTTTTATAATGACACATCTATGCAATAAGATAAAAATGAAATGCAACAATCTTCTCATGACTCAATAGTGAATATTTTCTGATAATTTTTATTTGTAACTGAAATTATAACTGTTAACACAAGGAATGTTTTACATATTGTAAATCTCAAACAGACCAGTAAGTTATATTTAAAGAATTAAAAGCATTATTAATTATATCCTATTTGTCTGAAATATTCAAAAGTGATTTTTAAATTTAAAAAAACTTCCACTCTATAATTGATAAGAAATTTCTTAAGATAGATGTTAAATAAAAAATGAGTTATCTTTTGAATGCACTTAAATAAATTACAGTCTCAATCACAATCTGGCATTCTAAAACATTAAATTTAAACATTATAAAATTTACATATAAAACACTGAGTGTCTACTTACTATTCAATAAATAATAAAACTGATATTATATAACTTTTTTTATTTCATTTAATTTCTTCAGTAAATAGTTTGATTAGAAGAAATCAAAAATTGTTTCACAATAAAACCTAATAATTTGGTATCAAAAATAATTTTCATAAACTTTTTGTTTCTTTGATATTTTTTGCCAGTCTACAATTAAAAATCTTCATTTATTTATTTGTAAATGTGACAGCAGTTATCTTATATTTTGTATTTATTTTCTATTATATAAGTTATTTATTCTTTTATGAAACTATTTCAATAATTTATAAACTATGTTCAAATATAAATACTTAAAATGTTTTGAATATAACATGAAAATCATTAAAAATAATGATTCTTGTAAAAAAATAATTGTCTCAGTAGTAATAGCTAACTTAGTTTTGGTACTACTCATGAAAAATACAAATAAAAAACAACTCAGCTTCTATACCTCTTATTCAAATCCTTTTAAAATTGGACGGAGTATTCCTTAATTTAAATTGATTTTAGTTTAAACAAAATAGTCATAAAATGGGAAAGAATGTGTATTAGCGCTATTCAAAAAAAAGCATAGGCAAAATATGGTGCAGACATCAAAGCCATCAAGGGGAAATATTTTCCACAAGTTTTTTTAAGACCTCTTAAATTTCTTTGAGTATCTTAACATAAGAATAATTAATTTTTTAAATTAATTGTTGAAGATTCAAAATAAATAATTGTATCTGACGTTTTTCTTTTTACTTTGTTAAATAATATTAAGAAACTATGTTTAGTTCACATATTATGACTTCATATTATATAAATTTTTACAAATTGAATTAATTATAGAAAACAGTAAAAGCAGATTTAAATTATTAATTTCCTAATAGTAAATAATTCAATTTCCAAAGTAAAAAAAAAGTATAGAAATAAACATTCCTAAAAAGAGTGAAAGCAAAATTCCCCCAAGCCCATCATGTAAATGTAAGAATGGAGTTAGAAAGGGGAGATGTTTTCTTCCCTTTCTTCAAAATAAGATAAGGGAAGTATCACATATTGAGTTTTTAAATATTTCACTCTTAAGTATTTACAGGTCTAGTACACATAATAATTACTTCTTATACTATAAATATAATTCAGAAAATTTAAAATATATGAATAGTTGTTGATTATTATTAAATAATGTTAAATACTTGATATGGAATTAAACATTAAACATCAACTGTTTAATTGCTTTTCAAATTAAATAAATTGGATACCTAATTTGAAATTTAAAAATGTAGATTTAAAATAATAATTTAAGTTTCAATATATTCTCAATTCAATTTTTACATAAACAAATGAAATTTTTACAATACAAATAATATAACAATTTCTAGGAAAATAATTTATTCAACAATATTTCTAATTGATGGATACTTAATAGTTAATTCTACATAATTTGAAATTTCTCAGAAATTGTGTATACTAATTTTTTCATAAATAATTAGACATCATGACAACATTTGTGAACTTATATGATGTATTCTTTACATTAATAAACATATCAACAAATTAGAATACCCACTTTCTTGAAAATTCAGTAATTCATGTTTTAGCAAACACAAATGAACATTAGGATAGAAACAGATATATAGCCTTTAATTAAAAAAAAAAATACGAAAGCACCATGTTTCAAGTCAGTCAGCTTTAAAAAAAAAAACATAAATCGCAATAAAAAAACAAATTTTCCTTCTAATTAACAAAATTGAATAGAAAATTAAAGGAGCGTTGAAATATCAATGATTTTGTTATGTAACAATACAAATATTAGTATTTGTTTGCAACCGACATAGCATTGCTTACAAATCGCGTGCCCTTGATCGTCGAAACCGGTGGAAACATTCTTTCAGCTCTTAAAAACCTGTCCTGTCTTCGTCGAAGATATTCGAATTCTCATTATAAGTCATAAGCATATGCACTTTTTTCGTGATTGTTTGTAAACACGAAAGACTGCCTAGGACTGCGACTGCACTTATAAGGTAATAAACGAGACTAAAAAGGTTACTTACCTAATACCAAGCAGAAGACGATAATCAGAAGCTGAAGAAGAGCTCGGATCGGGGCGTTGGCAGGGCCGCCGAGATAACCAGGCCCCATCACGGCCCATCCCCTGAAACACGCAATAGATGGTCACCACTAGAACTTATATCAAAATAATCCATTATAAACAATCACGTTTGTATGCATGGAGTTTCTGACACTGTCAAATTGAGCTTACAAACAGCACTAACACACAACCTGTCCCTCTGACGGCAGAGCGTCGAATGAAAATTTTTGGCACTAGCTTCTGCTGAAGCTTTCATGGCCCGTCACTCCCAGCTCTGTTTCTATTGGATTATAAAGACGTTTTCTCTAAGTACACGAGGTTGGGGTTGGAATTGCTTGCTTGTAGTTTTTGGCGCTCTTTTAAGGGAGCTGCGATGTGAAACGATTATCTCTTAGAAAATCTTCTCCAATGCTTATAAGCTCAATTAAAATTCTACAAATGAGTTGACTTTAGAGATTTAATGAAAAATTGAATGAAATAACGTTTAATTAAGAAAAACATTAAAATTTTTCACGGCATATCGTATATTTTCACACAATGGTACCATAGTTTAATATTCTAAAATATATAAGAACAATAAATTATAAATGAAAATTTTGTGTCTGATTAACAGAAAACTTTTTTTTTTTTTTTTTTTTTTTGCAAAATTAAGAAGCTGGAAGCTAATAAAATTTTCAGCTTTTCTTATTTATCTAATTGCACAGTTTAACTAAATTGCTGCCATTTAATTAGCAGCAAATTTTTTAATTTTTTTAGCATTTCTAGTATACTTTCATTAATAATGACTCATAATCTTATTCAATTACAATTATTAAAAAGGAATTTTCAATCCCGTTGTTGAATATATATGCGATGTAATTAATTTTCTTTCACTTATTAGAATATGAAAATAATTGAAAAACTATGTTCTTAATTCTAGTGAAAGTAAGAAAATATGTTTCAAAATTTCCTACCTATTTTCAGCGTTTTATACAAAGAAGGAAGTTTACTTAGAAAAAAAAAAGAAAAGTATCAAGCGATAATTACTTTTATTTGAATTTAATTTGTTCACAAAGTGATTTATTCAGTTTGTAGAAACTAACTTTAATGTAGAATTTTTTTCTAACAATTTTGTTACTGAACATTTTTTATAGCAATTTGCATGTACTAATTTTTTCCTTTTATTTTAAATGAGTTTTTTCTTCTTTATTAACTTTAGTTTTTAATGTGAAATTGCACCTGTCTCTTTTTCTCCCTCATTCAACTTCATCAGTTATTTCTGGTTGAAAAACTGACGGATAAATAAATCAGTAATACAAAATTAACGAAATTCTAAAAACAAAAGTAACATTTTCTCGTCACGTTTGCCCGGATAAGTAATATAGTCTAATATAGCTACGAGTGGCACACTGGCTTGAAACTAGCTTCCTTTTAAAGATAGGCATCAATGCCTACTTATAATGTTTGAAGGGAACAATACTTGAAGCCAGCTCTTCTGATGAAGTAATTAATCCATGATCATCGTCATAATTTAGTCAATGATAGTAGTAATGAAAATATCAGTTAGAATATTCGTAGGACCTAATGAACCTTCATCAATAAGTTGTGGTGTTTTAGTAGAGTGCCAATTGAAAAGTAGAGTGCCAGTTGGTCATGGTTCAATACTATAAATATATGATAAGATACATCAGTCATTTATAACAAATAATATTCCCTTCTTAAGGTCATGTATGGTTATATATGTGTAATAACATCAAATGTATGCACGATGTATTCACAGTATGCGGAAGTCGTTGGGGAGATCGTGTGAATCGAACGGTAATTTAATTTATCATAATATCCCTTATTTCGCTTTCGAATCCATAAATTTGTTGCCCAATTTCAGAAGATTGAATAAATGTCGAGACACTTTATTTTTTCAGCTATGTCTTAAAACTGCGGTAGGGTTGTTATAATATCAACTTACTCTTTCTGTTTAATTATTTGGATTAATTATGTTCATACCCTAAGATTTATTCATTTGAGGAAAGAGAAAATAATTTAAGAAAAAGATGGAGAAAGAATTTTTAACATGGTAATCACAAGGCAGAATAATTGAATTAAAAAATTTCTCTTGCTCGCTTAACTAGAATATGCCAACTAGAGATGCGACATTAATACACACATCAAATGAAAAAAATGTTGATTTTAAGAGCAAGGATGGATTAAGTGCCAATATATTCATTCGCGATCAATATAAAGTGATCTATGAAGGGAAAATGATTCTTTCCCTCAAAAATCTGTAAGATTCGAACTTAATGTGAGTATAAGTTTCTCATCGTAATTGTTTTGTAATTAGAAAATTTAGTCATTATGTTTTTTTGCGTATGAGTGAATATAGTTTTCTCGAAAATTCTACAACTTCAAAACGAAAAGATTTGTACATGCGTCCCCTCTCGATAGGCTCAACTTTTATTTAGGAAATGCCCCTTAACCACATATAACTGCTTTTCCCCCACGTCGGTTGGGGCGTCGGGAAGAAATGAGAAAGAGCAATTCATCTTGCTAGTTCCGCCCCTCCCCGCCTTCGACACACAACGCGTTTGCTCCTTTTCATCTTTATTTTATTTATTTATTTATTTTTTATTTTTATTATTCTTTTTACAGATCGCTTTGCATGTCACCAGTGTGCCCTCCTTATCGCTCTAGTAGTGATCACGCGAAATTATATCTTCCTACACCTTGATTACGGCCTCCGCGTCAAGGGGAAGGAAATATTTAAAAAGAAAAATTCATTTTTTTTTCGGAAGCTCTAATGAAACGGATTGATTTTTCTGCCAGAAAAAACTCGATCAATTTTTTTTATTTCTGTTTTATTCATCTATTTATAATTTTTTTATTATTTAGAAGACAAATTGAAAGCTTACTTTTTAATATGTTAATTAAATTTTTGAAGTACGGTTGAAATATTCTTTTTTCTTTACAAAAATATCACTAATTTTAATTATTAGTATAACTAGGAAAGATTCCATTGATATGTTAATTTATAAACACTAATATAAAAATAAATACATTTAAAATCTTCAGTCGTTAAGTAGGCGCATAATGAGATAGTTGAACAAAATTGTTGCAATTAAGTCAAATTCCATCAGATGCTCTAATTTGTCAGGTGTACACTTTCAAACTATCTCTAATTTTTAAGTTTTACACTATAAATTCATGAAAATTAATTTACATGAATTTAAAAAACAAAAATGTATTAAAAGTAATCACGCATACAGGAAAGCTTTAAAAAAAAAAAAAATTGCTGATTTTTAATCAGGGCATAAATTATTTAAAAGTTCCCAAAAGGGAAAAGTAATTTATATCCCGGCTCCTGATTTCATAAGAGGTCATTAGCTTAAAAAAAAATGATAAAATAAAAAGAAATTTTTAAAACAATTAAGAATAAAATTAACTAGATCATTAGAATGGAATGGGTCAACAGTTGGAGGGTTTGAATTCCAGCTTGGATGTGAAGTCCGCGTAAAAATATATTAGCGCTTATGTGAAAAATGCGATTTTACAAAGATAAACCAAATCTTTATGAAATTAGGGATTTCCATTAAAAAGATTTTTCAATATATTTTTTCAATTATAAGTCTAGTAAGATAAACTCTTTATTTTTACTTTAGTAATAATGAGAAATTTCGTTTCTAATTTTTTATATCACTCATTTTTAATAGTGCTTGCAGGTGAATAATATAAATTAGAGATATATATTAAGTAGTGTATACACGTGTAAATGGGAAAACGAAAGTATTTTCCCTCTCCACATACTAATTTATTTGTGATCAATGAATATTATTTATCGATTATATCGAATGAATATTATTATATCGAATGAATATTATTGTAATTCGTTACAACGCAAAATAAATTGTTTCTCACACTTTATGGTTTCTTTTCAGAATTGTGAAAGAAAACCGTGAAAATTTCTATTTGCATTAAATTGTTGATAAATATTGAAAATTCATTTCAAAATGAATTATTCTGAAAATATTTATAAAAAAAATTATGTACTTGCAATCTTTAGCAAATAATAGTTTACGTTCGTAAATTTATTTTAATGTTCTGAATTTATTTTATTACATACATAATAGATAGAGATACTATAAATTTAATCTATAAGGGAAAATATTTATATATTCTTAGTGCATATAAAAATATAGATATAGCCGCAACAAATCACCCAAATTTAAGGGATAAAATCTTATGCTTCTTATATAAATTGCAATTCTTTTTAACACATATTCTAAAATTTACTCTTTAACGTAACGGTTATAGGGTTTTCAAGATTTGTAAGAGATAGAACATTTTGTTACATCATTCACTCATGAAAAATGAAGGTTTTCTTTAAGTAACCATGTCTTATTGTACAAAATGATCATAGTCCAGTTTTAGTTAAAAAATGCATTGATCTTTTGTTACAAATATTCAACACAAATTGTTGATAGTCATGAGCTTATTAACTTTGATTCTCTACAAAAGAATTCACGTTCAGATCTTTTTTTTTTTTAATTATATTTTTGTATAGGATAACTGCGTCAATCCTTTTACATAAGATGATGTTATTCTTATGTGTGGGTTAGTAAATAAAGATAATAAATGTTTCTTTTAATTCAGATGTAGTAAGCATATTAAAAGGGACACAACTATAATATATATATTTTTATTCCTAAATATTAGTAATTAATTTTTGAGTCGGTGTGTGGTTTAATGTTATCATTCAATTTCACTGAATTTTGAAGAGTGCAATAATTAACATCTACATAAAAAATTATATAATAAACTAAAATTCAAACGTACGATTAAAATTTTTCATTGATACATGTGTGACAAATTTCATGTGAGGTTGATAAATTTGCCTTCAAAAGTTTATTCATTTTATTCTTTTCTTTCTTTCTTAATTTATTTATTTATTTATTTTTTCATCTCTGTTTGCTGTGGGAAAAAAAATGCAGGATTAAAGGCTGACTGTCCCATAAGACGCAAGACGTTGATTCTTTAAATAAAATAATACCCGTCAAATAAATCGTAGAATTCTGGCCTCAAATATAGGAGTATAATAAAAATAGTATTACAAATAGGTGAGGTGGGAGGTTATAAGAATTGAAGAAAACGCAACAGAAAAGAAAGCGGCAACCATAGATTCATCTTTACAAAATGCTCTCCTCCCCCTATCGGCAGCAGCGCCAGAGTTTTTTTTTTTTTTTTTTTTTTTTTTTTTTTTTTTTTTTTTTTTTTTTCCCCTAGGACGCTCTTTTCTTTTTTATTCGAATTCCACCATTAGGAGAAGGGGATTGGAGTCCCCCATTCCACCTTTTAAGAAAGAAAACTCCATCCATATTTCCACAGCTGGGTTCAAGTCCTCTCGAAAAGTTGTTTTTAAAAGAGAAGCAGAGCGCTCGGGTCAATTTTCCACGAAGTATTCCGCCTGAGTAACATTTCCCAAACGACTTTTTACGATATATTTTATCTTGGAAATTTGCAGTTGTTTAATTAATTATAAATAAGTTATTGCTTTCAGATTTGTGTTACCATTCATGAGAAACAATAGTTACTATATTGATTTTCTCCCCTCTAGTCAGTTGGAGTTCAAGTCTTTGAGGAAAGGAAGAGAACGCGAAATAATTTTGTTATTTTTGATTAGTTGTTCGGATTTTCTATCAAATTGCAATTATTTTTCCGGAATTTGTAAGTAAAGCAGTTATTTTCTAAGAATTTTACCCTAAATCGTCACCAATATTCCCAGTGAAGCTTTGGAAACTATGGATATATGTGACATATTTTCATCATTTGAAAAAATATTTTCAAAAGCGGGTTTTTTAAATGTATGATCTAAGTTGTTACTTTGCACATTTTTAAAACATGGCTATTTATAAAAACAAGTATCCCCAATACAAAAAATTCATCTTCATAAATCGAAGACCTCTATATATGCAGCATATAGAAATAAGAGGATATAAAAATGTATTATGTTTCAAGAACATTAATTTTGATAGTTAGAAATAAACATCATAAATGATTTTTATTGTCAAGATTATGTGTGCATATCTTATATATAATTATATAAAATATATTCAAGCGATAATTTATTTTTAAGAATATTTTCAGAACAGTGTGCTTTCTTTAAAAAAAAATCTTAAAATTTCTTATTATTATATCCTTAAAATTAAGCTAGGAAAAATTAATGTTATTTATGAAATAATATTATTTAGTGATAATCCATGAGACAAAGCATTCATAATTTTATTTTATTATACTATTGATCTGGTTCTAAAGTTTAGATTAATACTAGACGGTCTAATTGATATTGGTTTAAAAATATTCCATGAAGATTTATAAAATTCTAACCGAAAATTCGCCAATATGAACAATTTAAACATTTATGGAAAAGTAGGCAAACCACCCCCTAAGTTTTTTGTTTTTCTTTCTGAAAAATGCTATACTTAAAAAAAAAATAATAAAAAAAAATAAATAAAATTAGATGTTAATTGCTGATTGTAATCTGATGACAGGAAGACACTCTTTCTACTGAAGTTCTTAGTTCGATGCTAGTCATTGTTTCATTAAGTCTTACCAAAAGCATTGGTTTGGGAATGATAATTAATTTCGTCAATCAAATTAAAAATGAATGTTTAAAATTTTTTGTATTATGAAATTTAAAGCAATGAACTAATTTAATTCAGTGTTATGAAATAGTTTACCGATAATAGGTACAATAATTATATTATTATGGCTCAATTTTCTTATTTTATTAACCTAAAACCGAAAAAATACGCACAATTTTGACGTGCATACATAATATGTATACATAATTAAAACCTATCACTAAACAATTTTAATTATATTTTATTTACTTTTTTCATTTATTATTACTTATGATTTATTATATCTTATTTTATTTATTATTTTTAATTAAATTGCCTCGAACATAATTATTTATTGTAAAAGTTTTCTCGTTGTATAAAAGTTTATTGGTTAATTTTTAAATATATTTCTTTTACAATCATAATTGTTTTTTTTTTCTTGTTGTTTTCTTTATAAAACAATTTCTTAAGGTTATTTATGCTTTAATTAGCTTCTTAATAAAATTGTTAACTAATATACAATGAATACAAATGAAATCATTTGTGTGAAGGATCTACCTATAAATTTCTGAAAATGAAATAGATAGCAATTTTCATGGATTTTAAAAAGAATTCTATCAAATGGAATAGTTGTGCTGTCCTGGGAAATATTCCTGTCACGTGACATTGTCATTGTTTCTGTCATTGTAGTTTGTGAATTCTACAAACTGTTCTACAAGTTGTCGAGGTCCAGAAAGCTTCACAATGGCCTTGAAAAAAGTGTTGAAGTAATCTTGTTGTTGGTGAAAAAATTTGCACATAAAGTATGTGCTTTCTTAAAGTATGGTAGTAGTCAAAATTCTCTGTTTCCCAAGCATTTAGTTGATCATAAAACATTTAATTTTATTTGTTTCTTAACAGCATTTTTTATAGAAAAAAAGTGGAAATTTATTAGTAAAGAAATAAAAAATCAACGGCATTTAATATATTTTTACATAATTCTTTCTGTAAATTAATATAAACAATATTAAGCTCAGAAATACATATTCTTATCTGACGTAAATAAACAGAAACATTTTTTATGTATATTATACATTTTTTTTTTTTTTTTTTTTTTTTTTTTTTTTTACAAAAATGAGGAAAGCAGACTTATCGCTAAACGAGGAAAAAAAAATAAGGCAAAAAAGTCACACTTATCAGTAAAAGTTCCCTTATTTCCTCTTATCGACTTTTATATGAGTTGATGGAGGGGATATCAGGGGTAAATGAAGTTTACCAACACAGCTGCCTTCTATTACCAAAGCCAGCTTACGATCTCGGTTAGGCACGTTCGGAATATTCAACTTGTCAACAGTTGACGAAGTTGAAGGAATCTAAATTTTGTGACCATGTGCTGCGAAGCACGTACGACGGGGATTAGAATTTTTTCCCCTCAATTCTTGCTAAATTTGTAAGGGGAAGGAAAATTTTCCTAACATTCATGTAGAAATCTCTGCTGACGAAGATAGTAAAATGCTTATGATTTTGAATTTAAAGAATATCTTTGTAAACTAGTATTTTTTCAAGTTACTCAAACTAACACTTGAATGATTAATAAGTAAACAATTTAAATTCATACGCAAATTATTGTAACTGCATTACAACTGTCTTGAATTGATGGAAATTCAATAAAATGCATCTATCTGGCTTAGGAAAATTATTAATGAATTATACAGAATAATTAAACAGCCAGATTTGTCTACCAAAAAACAAGCCGTCTCAACGAAATTGGAACTGTGTTTGACTACAATTACAAATAGGATGACATTTTCTTAAATAAATTGAATTACTTAAGGAATAGTGGACGATCTGGACTTCGATTGATAGATGCAACGAAGGACTGTTTTACCATTAAAACTAAACACAGGATCAGTTTGCGACTGATAGAAATGTCAAGTTCAGATCTTGGTTCACCTATGAATGATGAGGGCATTATTATTATTACAATATGTGTAATAATTGGTAATTGCTTATGGCTATCTTGTTTTGCCTTTGTCAGTTCCAATTTCAAAATACTGTAATATTTAATACTATTACAACTTAAAATTGGTATGTTGAGAAAAATATTAGAAAAGTACATATTTAACAGAGAAAACTGGTTATGAAAATATATGGCCGTAACTATGGAACAACTTAACCTATTTACAAACAACATTATAATGAACACAGGAAAACTGGTCGTTGAAATCCATGACAGTAACTATGGAAACAACTCAATGCACTTACAAGCAAAAATATCCCACCACTTAATTAATTTATTATTTGATGAATCACTAATGGTCAATTAATGACATAGATTAATTAATGATTTCATTGCCATTAATTAATTAATGGCCAATTCATGTAATAAATTATCAAGTATTAAAATTTCTAAATTTTAAATTTTCCAAATATTTTTTCTTGATTTGTTATTTTTACAATAAAACATTGAATCCTTAAAAGCATAAACCGGGATGTGTTAATTGAATAGCCAATGATCTGATTTTCATAACATTTCATGCGCTTGATTCTCATCACAGGTAAAAATTAAAATGTGAATTTCAGCTGTGGGGAAATTGATCGCAGAAAAAAAAATCAAAGTCATCAAAAATTAAGAATTTCGGAAATACGAAACGGGATAAAAACTTTCCTAATTAATATTTAGAACTTATTTTAACTCCATATACAGTGATTAAGTAACACTGTGAACGGAGTTAAAATAAATGTGGTCTAATAATTTATGCCTTGAAAAGCTCATTTTAGGTCGTATATGTACATTTCATTTTTTCTGTTTATTAAGTTTTTAAATTTATGAATGTGAAGCACATTGAACTCCAACCATTTGTAATATTTTGGATAGTAAAAATCGTTTATAAATAGTTTAGTGTTTGAACTGCTAGAAAATCAACAGATTCTCTGAATAAGCTCGAAAATATGAGTGTGGAATTCTATCTTATCTCAAACTTACTTCTCTGATGATGTAATAAACTTCACAGGGTAATTTGAAATTGAAAGTGTCACCCAACCACGCAATGGAGGGATGCGAGTGGATAGAACGCTCAGATTTCCACCCTCAGTTTCTCAAAAACGGAAATAGCCAATAAATTAATGGGTGAACTCATATATCCCAGTTGACATGGTTGTCCGTTGGGGACGATTCTTTTATGGAGGAAATGACCCTTTTCAAAAAGCAAAATGGCAGTTTGGGTAGATAAGATCTCTGAAATCAGCGGATGACGATTGGTCTTAGAACATCCCCCTTTCCAAATACAATGAATCGAGTTTCACGTTTTAAGTAAAATGTCACTGAGAACTTATTATTATATCTACGTTTAATATTGTATACAAGAAAACATGGAATTTATTATGGTGTTATGCCATAAATTCCTAATAATGAAATATTTTGTACTAAAATAGAAGTATTTTAGACTTGTTTTGATGCCTTGGTAATATCCATATTGATTAATTTTGCATCTAATAGTGTTCACTCATTTTTAAGTTAACAATGACGAAATAAGAAGATTATGCTTCTAAGGATCCAAGCCTTAGAAGCATTTGTATGTGTAATCCAAGCCATTTCTGTTATTTGACTATTCGTCTTTCATAAGGAATGTGATTTGCATATTTGGTACATATACATATGTATAGACAGTTGTAGATATTTTTGTGACTATACAATTATACTATTCTAAAAGCTGATATAATTTATTCATAGAATTTTATTAAAGTTATCTCATTGCAATGATCCTGGCTTTAAAAGACATATTCAATACAGCGAAAATAAATTCCGTAATTAAACGTATATTCTGAAAATACATCATACAATAACTCTTATTCAGTATAACGATGCATGCTTCTGAATAAAGAAAATAATTGTAATTATCTCATTAACTCGTGTATGTGAATTCCACATTAATGCTGTTGTGAGCAATATAAAATTAATTCTAAGGAAACAATTTAAAGCAAATTTCGGACATGATTGGAGCTTGGACTCTTAATACCCATATATTCAACATATTTTTTGAAAGAAATTCCTCAGATCGGTACAAAAGCCGCCCAATCTATGTAGTGGTTAGCGTACCTTACTGCGGATGGGGAGGACTTGGGTTCGAATCCTGCCTTGGGCATGGATGTATTTTCTCTTTCTCTGTGTTTCTTTGTCCTTTCCTGAGATGATGGAGGAATGTGGCCCACTCTGTAAAGAGGTTTGTGGTGTTGTGACGTGGGTAATGCTATTTGCCTCCGTGGCTTGGTTCACAGGTGCCCCCCGGGTAATGCTGAATGAGTAGCAGTTTCCGGCTTTGTTGGGGCGAATGGTTGATCACCCAAATGCCCGTCGTTGAATTAAAAAAAAATTGGTACAAGAGAGAGGATGTCGGTGAACTCAATACAACTTTTAATTTAACAGACTCTATAAGCAGTTACAGATAAGACAAGTCATGTGGAGTAATAGATTGAGGTGGCTTGACCATCTCTGGAAAAGCCCAAAAGCAACGCTATTAAAATCACCATTTTTAGAATAATCTTTTGGTAATAGGGGCCAGAGGAAGATATTCCCCGGTGGTTCGACGACACTGAAAAGTATCTTAAAGTCCCGAAGATTAAGAATTTGAGAGGAGTGGAGTGCATTTAGAAATACTTTAAAACGCGCTTATCTGAAGAAGATTATCTGTATAAGGCTTTTGTGTTTGTAAAAATAATTTTGAAATGTAATAGGCATTTCTAAAATTTTGCTTGAATACAAACACATTTATTTTAAAATACATAATCTCTTTCCTAAATGTTGTTACATCTTCAACTCCAGTCCAAAATTTCCACATCTTGTTAAACATCATTTACGCAGTGAGTAATGTAAATACTGTTTAAATAATGGCTTCAATTTGCAAAAACAAAACCAATCAAGTATATAATATTATTCATTTATTTATAAATCAGGCTCTTTCTATTGGTTATTGTGTCATTTTAATACATTTGGAAAAAGTTATGCAATATCATTCATTTGTTACATTTATTAATTTTGAATCATTTATAGAATCCTTCTGAATAAAAAGTTGACATATTGTCTAAAGATTATAAATTTTCAAAATACAGTTTGACGAAATTAAGTGCTTGAAATGATGCAAATTTTAATTTAGAAAGTGAAATTTTAATCTATTTGAAGAAAGAAATCCCTTCCTCTTTACTTTCCTACTACCTAAAAAGTAACTAAATTGAAATTCTGTTTGTAAAACAGATAATTAAAGTAATATAACTTTAATTTTATTTTTAAAATGGTTATATGATTACGGAATATTTATGTAATAATATGATTATTTATGTATATTTATAAATGTAAATATATGTATTTATTTATGTAATTGCAAAAGGATAACTTGATTTGTTAATATTTAATGTGAATGAAATTAAATGTGATAAAATACATTAATATTAATGATTTTGAATTATATGATAAATTATAAGTTATTGTATAATTTAAAATAATAATTTGAATAATGCAATAAGTTAAAATATATGATAAATTATAATTTTAAAAATAAATAAATTATAAAAAAATAACAATACGAAAATTATAATTTAATTACATTATGTGTTTGTGTGTATGTGTGTGCACATTGGATTAAAATCAAATTTAGTTGGAATCTAATCTAAAGAATTAAACTTTGAATAGAAATGTTGTCTTTGAAACAACATAAAATTGTTTACAAAATACATGTACATGTAGTTTTAGACTTTTATTTTTTGTATTGCATAATTAGGCACATTTTTAGTGAAATTATCAAAATATAATATGTTTTATACATTTGTATTATTTAAGAAATATTTAATTAAAAAATTATCATAAGCCTAATAAATGAATTTTATTATTCTTAATTAAAATAAATAAGAAAATCCAAAACGTGTGTGAAAAGAAATATGGAGTCTCGTTGTATCGTATTATACCTCACAGAAAGTATTTCGAATGAAATAAATAAAAGAGTTTATATATAATATCCAGTAGACAAAATCTAGCATAACTGAACTATTCCAAGGTCTTTAAGAAAAATCAGAAGAACCATGAATACGAAAAGACACTGTATGTCAAGTAAAAGTAACGAAAAGAAACAAGTAGAAAATATTAGTTTGGTCAAAAATTAGTAACATTCAAATTAAATAATCTATGTACATAAATTAAAATTCTTATTCTCTCTACATGCCGCACGTTTGTCCGGAGTTGAATTTAGGATACACCTTTTAATAGTTTGAAATATGGAATATATTTTGATTTGTAATTTCGATTGCAGCGTAGTAATGTATTTACATCGTGATTAAAGCTGATATGAGTTCAGTGTAAAATTGCTTATCCTAGCGTGCCCATCGTTTCGGAACTTTGATCACCTTAAGAAAGGAGGCACATTGGTTCTTCCTCTCCTTCTTAAAATATCCCTGTGAGAATTATTGGGGATGAAAAAATATATCAGGAAATTAGTCTCAGAAAGAATTTTTTTAAAGAAATAACAAAGATTGCTTTTTTTCCCCCCACAGTGCGAATAAAAAGAGCCCTGATATTAATATTGTAGTTATAGGGAATTTTCAAACGTTCGTCACTTTTTTCGATTGGTTCTTAGCTGAACTACAAGGGATTTCATTCCGGGATGCAAAAATGCGTACTGTTTTTTAAAAAAGGTTAACTGTCAACTAAATAATAATATCGTTAAAAAATATCAAATATTTTTATTTTTCCAAGTTTTAGTTTTTCTTCTGAAATTCCCTCCCCGCTCCCTCTAATAATTTCGGCTCGCGAAAGTTACCGGAATTTTTTTTTTAGTAATTCAATACACAAATATATGGAATAAAAATGTTAAAAAGTCATAAATATATTACGAAAATACCAGCTTATAAGAAATAAATAAGTTATTTTTCTTTATAATTTTAATAGAACCAAACTGGGTTTAATATTCTTTTAAACTTTGTTCCTGATAATATAATTTGAGTTCCAACAATGGTTTCTAAAAGTATATTTTTATTATTAAAAAATACCATTAGTATAATTTTAATTTTCTTCCTTCAATGATGAAGAGTGCACTGAGGAATGCTGAACACTTTTGAACGCACAAAGGCGGTTCAGACGTTGTGAAATGCCATTCAAATACCGAACAAAGCCGGAAAAGCACCTGCACTTGCTCGGCACAGATGTCCTGCAGGTGGATTCTCCGCCCATACAGAGCGTCGTAACACCAAAGAAACTTACAATGTTTTTCTTAAAATATTTTTTAAACAAAAAAAAAAGTTGTTTAAATGAATCTACGGAATTAAATCCTTTAAATACTTTTAATATGTATGCTCAACCTCAAACAACAAATTAGTGTGAAAATGCTCTAATTAAATTTTAAATTTTCTTCAAGGACAGAATTATTAATTCAATTAAATCTTTGAATTCAAAAATTTCACATGATCGTATCAACAGCCATATAAAATTTATAAATATTTATTGTACGATATATAAAGCTTTAATAGCAGACATGCAATATTTCAATTTTTTTTTTTTTCCTTAGTACTAAAACCTATGCTCAGACAATTTCCTCCCACTTGTTAGAGCTAATAATCGATTTTATATACCACACAATAAATAATTTTATAGTCTGTGTGGGTGGGGGCGTTAACTTTTTAAGAACAAAAAGCGTGAAAATGTTCTGTGTTCAGGAAGATAAAATAGGCGGAATTCGGGAATATTCGCAATGTAAGTAAAATGAAGGTCATAAAAATTCATTGTCTGTGAGTTTTTTAGAAACCTTACTTATTTTGCCTTTATTTTCATTAGCATATACGTATTTTAAAATTTATTTACTTCTTGGCGAAGTTTTCCAAATGAGAGGAAATGTGACTATAAAATTGGAGGCGTTGTGCACTTTAATTTACATAAAAGTGAAATGAAGACGATATATTAGAAAGGATAGTAAGCAATTGCTTTACATTGATTTTTTATTATGAAATTAAAATTCACTTAGAGCTCAAATTCTTTTTAAAACAACCTTCTTAAGCAAAGTCTATATTGATTATATGGTGGTATTTTATTGGTTATATTTAGATTGTAATTTTATCGTAAATTAAATGTATGCGCATAAACCAACCAGAATAAAAAAAATGTAATAACCTTTTAGAGCATCAGCACACTAAACAGCTGGTTTTATGAAAGTCACACATTGCACTCAAAAATAAACAAAACTAGAAAACAAAAAAGACAATACATTTATGTGATTTATTTTTAAACCACGAAAATGTAATTGTGTTTCCTTACAAGTATAATTAATTCGAAGAAACCACAGGTAATCTTTAAAATTAATTAAAATTTAACTAAATGCCCTGCCCATGGATATAGTTTGTATCGCTGTTTTGTACATTTAAATATTTTCTTCAAATTAGAATATATTAATAGTTTTATTTGATAAAATTAATTACCAATTTATTTTATCTAGAATCAATTAATGTTTTACTATTTATTTATAACAGCAATGTATGACTGAATGGAAAGATAACATCTGGCTCTTTCGCATTGATATCGAAATAATGCGCTTTCACAGATCTTAAAATGAACCACGTGTTAAAAATTAATGTTTGCGTAAGATGTGTAAAAATGGCCTCGTGTGCAAAAAGTGAAGTAATGAAACAAATAAGTTAAACTATGTTTGAATTAAAGTTAACTCGTAATTTCCAAAGCTTTCTCTCGTGGACAATAGTTCTTTATAATGAAATTTTAGATTATTCAAATTATTCTCAAAGAAATTGATTTTAACTTCACAAGACCAACTTGAAATACAAATATTATCAGAATGCCAACATATTGATCATAATCCCATATTAGTTATAATCACATTAATTATGATATCAACACATTAATCATAATCACACGTTAATCATATATTAGTTATAAAACTATAATATCAAAAATGGCGACATAAAATTTGTTTGATTATTCAGAAATCCAAACTTGAAATGAAAATTACAAAGATTTTTTTTATTTATTTCGGGTGAAATTTTAGCCAAATATAATATAAATTTAATTTTTAAAATAAAAATACATCATGGAATATGAGTACATATGTAATATCTCCTCGACCAGAAAAAATGTCTCCAAGCAACAAGATTTTTATCAAACAACATAAATTATTTATCAAATGCAATTCTTAAAATGATGAATTTAAAGTACCATTATTTTTAATTATTTTTACAATAAACTCTGTCATAAATAAATTTATCCTAAGATATTAATTTTAGCATTTTTTAAATATTTTTTTATTCTGGTTCTTTTTGATTATGCATTGGGGAAAATATGAAATTATTTGATATTCATTTGGCAGAGTTTGAGCTAACTTTTGAGGTCGAAAAGATTTTACACGTGCTCCAGAATTAAAATAAGAAATACTTTTTTCTATAGACACTTCTATTCAATTTTAAAAATATATTAAAATCTCTGAATTTAGTCAATATCAGATTTGAATACAATAAAATAACAAAAATGGCAAATTCTTTGTCAATTTTATTATTATGTTAACTTTGCAGAAAAATTTCCAACGTTTTGAAATTTAATCAGACAAATAATTTTCCATAAAATAAGGCAGGGGTGTTCTAGTTATTTTGGGCTTTTTTTCTCGTTATCAGAAGGTGGCGAGTTCGAATCCCGACTCAATTAAAAATCCGAAGTATACACTAATGGCGGCCATGTGCACGTTAAATACATCGTGGCAGTAATGTCCTCTATAGGAAATGATATCTCTGAGAGTGACATGCTAATCTGAGGATCTTTCATTTGATCTTTGCTTCTAAATTACGAAGACCTACTTTCGAGAACTACGACGGTACATCCATTCTCCCTCTCTCTCTGTAAATATATATATATATATATATATATATATATATATATATATATATATATATATATATATATATATATATATATAAAGCATAATTTTCCATAACTATGGAAAGTAATTCAGAAATAAATGATCTATTAATACATATAGATATATAGTTACTTATGCCACTATAAAAATCAATTGAAACAGTGTAACGCCGTTTTCTGAAACCTCTGATTGCTTCAAAATTGTCATTTATGCGTTACCCTTGATAAACAAAAGATAAAAAAATATGTCTGGCATTGAATTTCTTCTTATTTTTCCTACATATTCTTAAAATGTTACGAAAATAATTTACTATTTCTTTCGATTTTTCGACCCATAACGAAAGGGGTGAAGATCAAACGGTTTGTGCCATCAAGGAAGTGGCCAAATCAATATTAGAGAAAATGTCAAGACATGATTTTAGAGTTTGGGAAAAATTGATGTTTCAATCGATTTTGGGTAAACGGCTTGTATTAACGTCAGATGGTTCATGGATCTAACACAGAATCTAATTCGAACAATGGCAAATGTTTTCAGTAACCAAGGGACAGATTTCTTGTTGGCTCTTAGCAAAGGTCCTGCGATCTCAAACTCCTAACAATAAAGAAAGTGTAAAGCCGAATACATCACTGGAAAATATTCTTCAAACGTGAACTTGTGAGGACGTGATAAGCGATTATTTGAAGAGAATTTGAGAAGTATATAATGGATTTCAAAAGAACATGAAATGACACTTGGGAAGCTGGTGAGCTGGAGAGACAGGCAAGAAACCTGGAATCGGTGAAAGACACAGGCAGAAAAAGATATAGATTTCTGGAAATTTTGGAAGCAATATAAAGATTTTAAAATTTGAGTTCTAAAAATTAATTAAAAGAGAAAACTTTCATGATTTTGAAAATATTTAAAAACGATTTAGCCATGATCTCAACTGTAATGAAACAAACAACCACTTTATGGTTAAAAGAGAAATAAATAAAAACTAGTGAATACATTAAAATCTGAACTTTAAAAAAATTTTTTTTAATATTTAATAAGGAATTTTATTTTTTATTTATGTAACTCTAATACCTTTTTCATTTTTACTATCTAATATTTAGTAAGTAGTAAACTTTATATCTTGTTGCTACAAGTAGAATCGAACTTTATATCTTTTTGACGCAAAAGGAAAAGCTGACTACTTAACATTATAAAAAGTGTATCTATATTAAACCACTATCATATTAAAAATTAGTTAATATATGCCAGTTTTATATTTACTAAATTACACCAATAGAATTTACTAGATAATTATGCTATCATTCATTAGACTGAAATTAATTTGATGACTGAATACAAATGCGCATATATGCAATAATTTTTTTTATGTTTTAGCCTGAAACATAAACATTTATATTTTAAGAATTCTTATAAAAAACACCATTTTTTATGTTCCCTTGAAAATAGGAAAGAATATGTTATTGTGATTTTTATCATTCGATAAATTATTTATGCAATTATAATGGAAAAAGTGAAAAATGAAAAGAAATTTGGCTAAAGGTATCTAATAATCTTTTGTTCGTCTATTTCATAGCGTTAGATTTTGGTGGTCGATTTCTAACAATTCGAAAATATTAAACATAGCCAACCATGTCGTAATCTTGAGCGGTCAAAAGTTGAGTTAATATTTGAGCTCTAGAAACTTTCCCACTGTGTCAGCGGAGTTTAGGTCAGAATAAAAAATCACACAAAATTAAAAAACTTGACTCTCAGATTTCTATTTAATATATTAATATATTTAAATTTTTGACAAGAAAGTATAGTTTTATGTTGTGTTTCACACAAATTAATAATTAACCAGTGCTTTTAATAAACTTATTAAAAAATTCCAAATGTATGAAAAAAAAAACGTTGTCATATTAAAAAGTTAAAATGTATTCTGGTTATTGCATAATAATAACAAATCACCTATCATAATATTTTTAATCTAATATGATTGATCTAAGAAGTTTCTCGAATTAGAATGAAAAAAATATATGTTAAAATACGCATTAGATACTGACCGCTTGAAAAAATTTGCGTTACAAATAATTATTTTTAATAAATTTAATTTCTATGCTTTGTCACAATATATTATGAGTTTTAAATGAAATTGTTTTTCTTAATAATTGTAGAGAGAGAGAAAATTAGAAAAATAAACGAATAATGGTTGATGCTTTCATGAATTTCTGCAAAGTAAACAAAAGCCCCACTCCCACCTCCCCGTTTGATACTTTTTCTCTCAATAAAAAGTTAAAGGAACAAATGCGTGTGAGATAGAGTAGAATAATAACAAATGTATGCCGCACGTGTTAAGATTCTGGCCAGCTGCTCTAAATCAGGAAACAAGCATTTACGCATAGACGATGCGACAAGACGTTGGTCGGGGGAGGGGGGATGGTGAAGAATAACAATCTGAGATTTCAAAGAACACTAAGATAAAATGTCACTTAAAATCATTTCTATCCTTCCTTTGTAAAATATATAATGAAAAAAAAAATGGCTTAACTATATTTTTGTAACAAGGTTTGATCAGGCAGAATTAGTGCAAATATTCTAAAATAATTTCCTTATTTTCATTTGTAAAGAAGTAAACTTCATGATGCTGTTTTAAATAAATGATGTGAAAAATGATGATAAATAAATTAATAAAACCAAATGAGTCAAATTTCTGGAACTAATAACAATGCAAATTAAAAGAAAAAAATTCAATAGATTTTATGCGCAAGAAAATTTTAAATTTAATCATATAACTTTTGTGTTTCTAAATTTATATAAATTCAACTGAATAATTACTAGAATTGCTTACATATAAACATAACTAATTGATGTTTTTCGAATAAATAATAAATATTAGTAATGAATTTTAAGGACGTAAAAAAATAAATATTGAATGAGTTTTTAGTTCAGAAAAAAATTATATTTACCATTCACACGTACTCAAAGCCACTTTCACAGCGGTCCAGTCTGCTTGAAAATACTGTTCCTTGTGACAGACGATAACAGAGCTAGGAAAACTTCACAACCTCCGTAACCGTCATCACGTGTTGAAATGATCTCAACCCTCGTCCACCCTCGTCGCATATCGTCACCTAAACAATTCACAGCACAGCCACCCTCTTTTCGCCAGGTTTATTGAAGACGGGGATCGTTTTAACAAAAAACTCGATCCTCTTTCTGTAGGCGGCCTTAACAAAGCCCACCCTTTTACACCAATAACTTCACCATTTGGGTAAATACCAAAAGAGTTATAAGTCGTCTGCTCCCCCCCCCTTCTTCTCCAGGATTGTAAATAAAAAAGAAGGAAATTGCAGGTGGTGCAGAAAATAAAGAGTATTTGTCCCCACCACTGGTAAACGATGAGGGAATGTGTGATGTTTACGCAGCGAGATTATTACATATATGTGTTGGCGTGGATTAAAATTTGAAGGAATTTCTCGGGAGGTCGCTCAGCATCTCAGACTATGGCCGTATTGATTTTTCCCAAGAAGATTTGCGGTGTGTTAGCAGCTGGATGTGTAAATTTTGCCAGTGAATCAGAAAAAATCAGTTTGTGGCACAAGAAAAACTAAAAAATGTATCTATTTTATTTAAAAAATATATTAATAAAGATAAAATGGCAATAGGTTAGCCTAAGAGGAGAGAAGCAGGTGTGGAAACCATGATATATTTGATGATAAATATTACCTTCTATTTATTTATTTATAAAAAAAATTGCAAAAATGTTTCGTGAATTTAATGTTTTTGAATTGAACATAAGAAATATGGAAAAATATAATTTGCACAAATACGAGATCTCTAATATTGATAGTAATTATTTACTCTAACACTTAGATAATAAAAAAGAGAGGAACACTCAAAGATGTTCTTTTTCTTTAATTTTCTTTGTTTTTCTCTGTTTTCAATAAATAAATTTATGAAGCTCGTATTCTAAACATTCCCGAATTCTAACTTAAATATTTATTACACATTTAATTAAACATTTGGAAATTCCAATTAAAAAATTATTTCTATAATATAACTTTTTTATAATTATTGTTTGCATACAATTTAATTAACTTTCGTCGTTTGCTTTCTTTTATTTGTTAAAAATGTAAAATTAAAAATACATAGTTAAATAAATTAAAATGTCGTGGTGTTTTTTTCCCCCCTTTCCTTCACTGAAAAATAACTTCGGCATGCATTCAAAGTTGTTTTCTTGAAACTAGTTATTTTAAAAAAGTTTGAAGCAGAAGTGACGTAATAGTAATATCAGTAATATCTATACTTTAGGATAAAATGTTTTTCTGATGGAACATTGTTCCATTTAAGTGACTATGTGAATATACAAAATTTTCACATTTGGGACAATGGATACACCGATTATTTTGAAAGTGGTGCAAATTCACTTCCGAATTTGAATTTAAAGTAAAGCAAATCTGAAGTGCTGGATGTAACAGGAAGTTTAAAACTGGACATAGTATTGTTATTTTTTAAAGTATTAAAAAACTTATATTGAATTAAACACAAACTATGTGATATAGCTTCATATCTTGATTCTTGATTCATTCTTTGAAAGTGTCGTTTTAAAAATTATCTGAGCATTCTTAATTATTTTTTTATTAATCTTGACTTTTAAGCGTTCTCGACTTCTTAATAGAGTTTAAGAAGATAATCTTCAAGCAACAAATGAAATGAAAATTACAAATATCGAACAGACATAGGAAGTTCTAAAGTCATCGCTTGATATATTGATTGGATGTTTGTAAGCCCTAGAGCTTGCAAACAGTAAATATGTTAAAGCTTTTAAATATAATCCATATTTATATATTCTTAAAATTAATGTATAAAATTCCTTTGCTTGAGTAAGTTGGTCCAAATCCCTCCAAATTGACACCAAATCGTTCCACACTGTTACTCAGTGCTTATTTATGATAATTAAAACACAAATGTTAATTTTTGTTCAAAAGAACATTAAAATTAATGTTTTAGATAACAAGGATAAAAAAATTGTTAGTTTCAAAAATAATGTAAAAGTCAGCAAAATTCATTATTTTAATACATTAATTAAATTTATTATTACAAGCAGAAAAGTTATTTAAAAACAAAATCTTCAAAGAATAACATTATATTGTCTGCCAAAACAATTGCATTTTATTCTGAAAAAGGTAGATGTTCATCATTTTCTGCTATAAGAGTAATATTACTTGAGAACGAAATGGTTATATTTATAGAAGCTCCTATGATTCATTAAAGCAATTATATATCTGGTATCAAGTTTTCTGTTGTCGAAAAATTCTGTTTGGTATTAATTTTTTTACTGGTAGACAGAATTTTAGTAGTTTTACAGTTCCTCCCGAATCTTGAATATATTTCTCAAAAAATGCTCTGAAGAGTTAAGTTTTTCTTTAAATAATTAATTTATGTCCAGTCTTCCAACTATAATTTGAGGTATTTATTAAAAATCTTTTTTTTTCCTCCTTATATCTTTATTTTTTATAATATTCCATAAGAAACTTCATTTTCCAATAAGGGGAGAAAAAAATAGAGATCTAAATAAAAACTTCTAAAAAGTTTTCAAAGTGAAAAAACCATATTCAAATTTGTGCATCTATATATACATAATTTATACAGATTTTACCTTAGAGAAAACTGCAAAATTAAGTTAAATGGTAAAGATTAGTTTACAATTAAATTTAGTTAAATCTGTGTTTTGAAAAAATTATGGATATTACTTTTGACACCGGTTTTGTACTCTGTCATCATCATTTGGCATCTAATTTTATTTTAATTATTTTTGTCAAGACGATTTTATGATTTCTTTTTTTAATTTTTTGTGAAATTTCAATGAAATTTTGTCTACCAAACAGAAACTATTTTAAAGATGTGGTCCATTTATTTTAAATTATTTTGATGGTGTTAGTATTTGAGATAAAATTCGGTTTGATCATGACTGTGGACTATAGTACAAAATGACTAGATTTTTAAATATGTGGGGGAAATGCTTGTTAGAGTAGGAAAAATAAATAAGTTACTTTTAAGATCTGAATAAAACAGAGATAGTCTTCTAATCGATTGCAGTGCTTATTGTGGTATCAATTTAAAAGCTGTTAAAGAAGCTATTCTTAAATAGAAATGAATAAAGCCTGACATGAATCTTTTGGATAGGGATACCATAAGAGTATGATTTATTAAGCATTTGCGAAAATTGCTTCTGAAACTCTTAAATGTCCAAGACAGAAAATACAAACAATTTTGGGATTCATCACTAGGACTATTATTTCAGAAAACTTCATGCGATGGGACTTTCTCAACAGGACCCTTCACTTTTACGTCATAGAAAATGACGTAAAAGTGAGTCGCACCATAGTGTATATGAATGTGATGTCCTTGCCCCTTATTCGATTGACCGTTTTAGGTATTCTTGATATTAAAGAATGATAACTTAGATCCATAAATATAAGGGGCCTATCTGACTTCATAAAAAATTTAAGTAGATGGTCCAAGATTATTTTGGATTTGAACTTCTGACAAAATGCTTTTAGCAGAAGTGTTTTGGCTGCCAAATCCAATTAAGAAAAATAGCTAAATAAAACCCCCTGATTTGCTCACTTCATATTTTAAATTTTATTTATTTCTGATGGCGGTAAGCAAATTTCGATGTTTATGCAGGCATCTACACAGGAGCACAAAACTATCATATTTTTTTCAATTTTCTGAAAATTATGGTATTTATATAGAACGATTTGCTGACATTAGAAAATTTGATCAAAGAAATAATGAAGCTGATGACTTAACAATATTTCATATCTGGACGTTAGAGGTGATATCCATAAGCTGGAAGCGTATTTCAAATTGATGTGAAACTTTCAATTATAAATAAAGTTACCAAAATTTTCTTTAATTATTGTATTCATCTTCCTATATAAAGTTTTTGACTGCTTACAAATATGTTTTCAGTGATCTCAAATCTATGATACTTCTTGGCTACAGATTAAGATAATTTGCGATTTCATTGTTTATACACTTATTTTTGCACATTGCCTGAATTTATCTGCGGAATTTTGTCAGTTTGGAAAAATCTAAGGTCGTGATCCGTGTGTTTCTTTTTAAAAATATCCGAAGTAGAAAATTAAGCACGTTTTTAAGTAGCTTTATACGTGTGAAAGCTTGGAGATCCGGAATGGCCTGGGTGGAGTAGGTGTATTTTCACAGGATCTTTATCTTGATGAATTGATGGTTAATGTAAAAGAAAAAAATTCTTTTGGCAGTTCTTTTGGGCAACACCTGCTAGCTTTTACATTATTCATTTTCTAAATCATTTGCGTATAACTCGTTTGGTATTCGATAACGTAAGGATCAGATTAAAGAGATTGGATGATGTTATATATTTCTGAAAAACCGTATACGTGCTTCTTTTGCGTGATTCGATTTATATTATTTCTCCTAAATATTTATGATTCATTTTCTCCACATGTGTTGGAAAGTAACGATTGCAAAGCGAAAATAAAATACATTTGGAATTATTATTTTTTTTATTTAATTTCGCAAAACAATATACATGTATATATTTCATTGGAGAGTTTTATACAATTAAAGCTCTCTATTATTAACAATTTAATATTTAACACAAAAGTACTTACTAATCATTATCAACTAAATGAAACCTGAGTCGCAGTTATTATGCTAGGATTAGCCCTTTAGCCTTCTGGCTCGAGGGTTTTATTCTCACTTCATGCCTTTAATAGAGCGGGGATCCTCTTTAAACTTTATATCCTGGTCTAATCATCTCTCGTCTCAAAGCTGTTCTCAGAGCAGCTGTCAGGGCTCATATAATGGAGGTAATTAAAATTTTAACTTATTCCAAATAAAATTTATACAAATCTTAAATACAATTTCCCTTACGTTTACTTTTATTTAAAAATCGTGTATCCCTGATTTTAGAAAAAAATTCCCATATTTTTAGCACAAATTAAAAAAAATTATGCGTTGCAGTTCAAAAATTCAATTTTATATTTGTTTCTGTAGTACATGCTTTACATTTGCAAAAAAAGGAAAATATTTAAAATAAAATTGATTAACAAATCGTATGTCTTTTTTCACAAAACAAATATTGAGACACAAATATTAAGACATGAAATTATGATTTCAATTTCAAATTGCTAATTGCAGGGGGAAAAAAATCATTATCAAGTGTATGAAGCTGTAAGCAATTTTGGTCAGCAATCAGAAAATCGGAAACAAAAATTAAAACCTTTGTTTTTCAGTTATTGAGAAGGATCAATGAAGTGCAAATAGTCTTGGGCCATGAATTTATATTCTCAAAGCATTGAAACGAATATTTTCCAGCAATCTGACAAAAACTGCCCGCAACGATACGATTGGAGGGCATGAAAGGTTAAAACAAAAACAAGCCATGTATTTTCCAACTCATTACATTGAGGAATAGATCTGATGTGTGGTTATACTTGTAAAATACATTTTTAACTCTAAGTCCTGTATAATAATATTTTTGCTTTGATTATTTTACCGATAAATTAACTTATTTTTTGTTATATTCAGGTAGCTGTCACCCCCTTAACTCCTCGCATTCGTGACATTGAAATTCACTTCCCGCCACGGCGCAGCATGTCCTTTCTTGGACCTTGCGCCATAAAACCCAACCAACCACTTCCCGCCACTGTTACTAATCTTATATCATACTAGTTGTGTAACAAAAATACGTGTGCTGACGTAGATTAATTTATATTAGCTTTGAAAATCTAACCTTTTGCATATTCTAACCTTATAATAAGGTATAAAAGATTATTTTAATTATTTTCTTCTTCTTCAGTGGCTTGACAGCTCAGGATAGGCCCCTGCCTTCCATAATATCGAATTCCAGGATCTCCTATCCGTGGCCCGAGACCTCAAGTTCGGAATTTTTAAAGTTTTCAAGTCCTTTTCAACGCAGTCGCGCCACTTGAGTTTAGGCCTCCCTCTTTTTCGTCTGCCGAATGGTCTGGCCTAGAAGATCTTTTTTGTTGTACGGCTTTCGCCCATCATGCACAGGTGTCCTACCCATTTTATTCTCTGTATCGTTATGTAGTTGACTATATCTGGTTCTCCAAACAACTTGTGAAGTTCAGAGTTAGTTCTTCTTCTCCAGATGTCGTTACATTTTATACGACCAAAAATCTTCTCAAGATTTTTCAATTTTAATTATTTTAAGCCACTTAAATTTCTATTTTCTGAACATTTTATTCATAAGGTAAAAAATTTTCTTTCTGAAAGAAAGCAATTTTATTTTATCATGTTTATGACTATAAGTAAAAATGTAATTTTTTTTGAGAAATATGCAAAATAATTTTTATCTGAGTTATAGACTTTTTATAGCAAATTAATATTTTTCATTGAATAGTTTGTGTTTACAAATGTACAGATAAATGTTGTTTTGGAAATGAAACAAAATAATTTCTTACTTCTACTGAATTATTACTTTTTAGTAATTTGTTGTAAATAATAATTTAAGACTAAATAAAAATCATAAAAACAATTATGTACTATTTTACTTTTTTCATTAACGTATTTTCATAGTTAAATTTGTGAAGGACATTAGTCGACGTTCCCACACCTACACACGTAGACAAGAGGCATTCATCAACAGGGAAAATTGAATAGCGGAAATTGATGCCGGACGCTTCCTTCATAGCGTTTCATCCCACCCTTATTTTATTTTCTAATTAAATTAATTATTCAATTGAAACAGTATTTATTTCAGAAATTCTGTTGTGTCCATGTGCTAATGTGTGTTCTCCATCTTCAAGAATATTATCGTTTGTCATCATATGGAATTAAACTAATTTTGTTTTGACATGTTGTAAACACATTGTGATTTACGCTAACAATTCTTTTAGAGATTCTTCGCATTTGTACACGAAAATTATTGTCACACGAAAATTATAAACAGTGGCTTTCAAACACTGTTTATAATTTTCGTGTGACAATTTACTTTTTATTGTGTGTTTTGGTGCACCCTTTGCTGTTTTCTTATTAATGGCTTTAGCAAACTACATTTTAGACCGTAACCCTATGAATTCCTTAGCAGAAATTCCAGCAAGTTCATCTTTTATTTTCCTTACAATTTTTTTTCAATAAAAGCAATATGATTTTTTGGAAGTTTAGATGTATCATACAAATATTTCTTTTTATGTCTTGGTAAATATCATGATCTTCACTTTCGTAGCACAATGAGTCAGTATCTGTTAACAGTAATGTGGTCTTATTTCTGTGTGTCTTTTTTACATGATTATAATGAAAATTATATATCAGATACTTAAATCTAATACTTGACCCTGTATAAATAGGTCTATTTCACTTTTTATGTATCATTACCACTCTTATTCCACTCCTATCTTTATTAAAAATTTCGTATGAATGAAATGATGGTGATGCAAGTAATTTTCTCTTTCTGTTCAGAGTCTGAACAAGTTTCACTTTGCTCTGTTGCGCAAATTTTTTAATGTTATCCCATATACACTATTTAGTAATTTATAAAAAATCTTTTTCTAATTTCGATTGAGCTAATTTTCTCATTTCAGTATTGAACTGAATGTAAGGTTTCAACCAGTCACTCTGTTCAAATTGCACAACTCGAAGATTGTTTTTAAGAACTGAACCAAGCTGAAAGTACAATTGTAAATTATGTAATGAAAAACATAATTGAACTTGTCTTGTAAATCTGGATTTAATTTTAACTTCTCCTTAACTATAAGCTGAAACATTTCTGCAAGATTTTTACTATATTCAGATATACAATTCTTTTTTTATTAAAAAATTTTCTGGATCCAAAGGATATAACATTGTGCTCCTTTTCCATATTCTTGTGAAAT